>QVTF01022963.1:0-17500 GCA_003573665.1 Oxygymnocypris stewartii
TACGTCATATGCGTTATGCAATTAAAAGTGCACGGCCACGTTATTTCTGTATCCTAATCATTTATTTATGTATTACTTATTGTTTGTGTGTGATTGGAATCGATGTGTGTTTAATCGGATGGACTTTGAGCGCTATCAACACTCAAATACATGTGAAAATGTACAAAAATGTGTGCAATAAACTTGTTTAAAACGAAACTTGTGTCAGTGTTTTGATTGTAAAGGTTAAATGCATACTTTGTTCAATCTCGTCCTCAAAGATTAAAAGACCAGAGTTTCATTCAGCGTCAATTCGGAAAAATCAGTGCATTTTTACACACATTTTCTGCCCATATTAATAAGATAATAAATTGTATTAGTGAGGGATGTTTGTGTAAGCTATATGTCTCTAGGTCTGCGAGATAACATTTAACAATAATAATTTTAAAATAATACATTTTTATTTATACAATTTGAAGTTTGGTTTAGCACTACTTTTCTTTCCCAAGACACGTAAAGTTTTCCGCCGTGTTACCAAAGCATTAGTTTTGTACTTCTATGCAATAATTCTAAAATACTTTAACAACGCCTCGCGATGGTTCACTAAACACTAGATCGATACAGGAGACAAACACTAGTGAGACCTGATTTAAATCCAAACCTGCATGTTCCTGTAGTGCTGTGTGTGTGTGTGAGAGAGAGAGAGAGAGAGAGAGAGAGAGAGTGTGAGTGTGTGTGTGTGTGTGTGTGTCTGAGAGAGAGAGTGTGTGTGTGTGAGAGAGATTTTGTGTGTTTGTGAGAGAGAGAGAGAGAGAGAGTGTGTGTGTGTGTGTGTGTGTGTGTGTGTGTGTGAGAGAGAGAGAGAGAGTGAGTGTGTGTGTGTGTGTGTGTGTGAGAGAGAGAGAGAGAGAGAGAGAGAGAGTGAGAGAGGTGTGGTGTGTGTGTGTGTGTGTGTGTGAGAGAGAGAGAGTGTGTGTGTGTGTGTGTGTGTGTGTGTGTGTGTGTGAGAGTGAGAGAGAGTGCGTGTGTGTGTGTGTGTGTGAGAGAGAGAGTGTGTGTGTGTGTGTGTGTGAGAGAGAGAGAGAGTGAGAGAGTGTGTGTGTGTGTGTGTGAGAGAGTGAGTGAGTGCGTGTGTGTGTGTGTGAGAGAGAGAGATAGAGAGAGAGAGTGTGAGAGAGAGGGTGTGTGTGTGTGTGTGTGTGTGTGTGGGGGGGGGGGGGTCAGAATTGCTGATGCAACTGTGCACGTGTGCTTTTCGTTTCATATCACGAAACATGGTTCAAGGTTCAAGGTTCAAGGTTTCTTTATTTGTCACATAATAGTTATACAGGGTATAATTAGAAGTGAAATGTAATCGAATCAGGTCCGCTCAGTGGACAGTGCAAAATAATAAGAATACAAATTATATAAAGTAACACAACACAAGGGCATACATATGGTAAAAAAAAGAGAAATAAGAGTAAAATGTTCAATGAAATAAAAAAAAGTGCAAAACAATAAGATGTGCAAAAAACTATAAGATGTGCAAAAAACAACAAGATGAGCAAAAAACAATAAAATGTGCAAAAATGAAAAACAGTGTACTGGGACTTAATAAATAGTAATGTGAATACGAGGGATGTGCAGACGGGTTGGTAAAACGCATATTTATTTCATCTCGCATATCGTTAAATACACAGATATACAAACAATATTACAACAGAAAATATGTTCAACAACAACAACGATATTAATAATAATAACATTATACTTCATTCAGGCACTATATTTGCTTGCTCCATGGGTTATTTTTAATGTGGATGAGCTTTTGTTTGTGTGTGTGTGAGCAAGAGAGAGAGTGTGTGTGTGTGTGTGTGTGTGTGTGCGTGTGTGAGCAAGAGTGTGTGTGTGTGTGTGTGTGTGTGAGAGAGAGTGTGCGTGAGAGAATGTGTGTGTGTGAGTGAGAGAGTGTGTGTGTGTGTGTGTGTGTGTGTGTGAGAGGAAGAGAGAGAGAGAGAGAGTCTGTGTGTGTATGTGTGTGTGTGTAACAAGCGTTCTAGAATATAGGCCTATTATTTCATGACTTTCGTTCATTATCCTGAACGAGCTTAGAGGCAGTTGAAATTTGCAGGCTGCGGAATATGAAACAAATAATGTGATTTTCTTTACATTACAATTTTCACATTTACGAATAGGAAATAAAAACATATAGGCGGCATGTTATCACTTCAGATCAATGTAACAGATGCACAGGTTCAGAGCATCGTTCATAATCAGTTCATCTCCTGAATGGATGAATGAACGAATGAATGGACGGATGGATGAATGAATGGATGAATGAATGAATGAATGAATGAATGGATGGATGGATGAATGGATGAATGAATGAATGTATTTCTGTAGTCATCAGGAACGGAGGCTACATCAAACTCTCACAGCACTGTTTACTGGTGTATATATATTAATACACGGCCCCTCTCTGAGCCTTCACGGCTTTATGTGTTGCTTCTCTTGTCAAGTCGAAGTTGCCTGGCACCAAACCCTCCATCTCTAGGGTCTCTGAGTTTGACATGGCCACACATGTCAGCATGTTGGTCATATCCCCTCCCCCCCTCGTGGCTGGATGCTGCTCTCTCTAAAGGCGATAAGATACACTCTCACCTCACTCACAGCTCCGGGGGGGGCCCTGCGCTGGCCTGGAGCTGACACACTTCTGCTAACAATCACATCACACACCGGACCCACATTCCACCTTTCTGGTCCCCTTGGCTTTTCTTTTCCATTCACTTCCAAAAGAGCCAATGGGTCCGACCCCACCGGCAGCCGCCCCCCCAACGAGAGGTCAGAGTCATTAAAACAGATCGAGATGTTTGCTATTATAATCTTCTTTTACAAACCTACAGGAAAAGTCCTTCTGATCTTAACACATCAGATTTGTCATGTGCAAAAAAATACAAAATAAATAATTCTTGGCTTTGCATAATCTGAAGAACCTTCTTTCGACACAAAGAAGCTTTTGTGTTAATGCAACCATTTAGACAATAAAGCACTTTTATTATGAAGAGTGTATTTTATCAGTTGCTATAACTATATTGGAGAAAAGCCACCTGGAGACGCATTCACCTGTTTGAGTTTTTATATCGTTTTCATAGTAAATATGTTTCTGGAAAGAAGTTTAACGTTAAGCCTTCGCTAAACAGCGTTTGGCTCGTTGCTGCCCACATTATTTGTCCTAAACGAGGAAACAAAGCTCGCTTAAGTCAGCCATAAATAACCAAATAAAACATACATAATGTGTTTTATTACTAGTAGTGTGTCTGATGATTGCAATCTAAACAACAGCAGTGACATGATCAAATAACTTGGAATTGTGAATCACAATCTTAACGAGCTCAACGATCTTCCCCATTAGGCTTAAACCTATAGTCCTAGTCTAAAATGTAAATCTGAGCTGTTTCAATGGAAATAAACTTGCACTGACTGATCCTAAAATATATCCGTGCCTTTGTTTTGTCTCAAGATAGTTATTTTTATCGAAGCATGTTTATACAAATTACTTAAATGTCTTAATTGAACTATATATGGTTTAGTCTAAAGTTTAGACTAGTCTAAGCCCTGTCTGTGAAATAGTGCTTAAACGTACACGGTGTAAAACCAACAAAATGTTAATTAAGCATGTCTTTACTTCACCCAAATACATTTCAATAAACCCTTGCATTTGGGCAAATAAAGACATGTTTTGGAAGATTAATTTTTTTTTTATATCTCAGCCGAGCTATTTTAATGTATTATTATGCATAAAAACCCTTATACAACACTGATAGTAGAACTGAGATCGAATACAACCATCAACGTATTTCAACATTGTAACACATAAAATTGTTACATTAGTGCTACCAGTATTACAACATCAATATTGTATCTTATTTGTAACATAAGATTGTATTTTCATTGTATCAATATTGTATCTTATTTGTAACATAAGATTGCATCTTAATTGTATCAATATTGTATCTTATTTGTAACATAAGATTGTATCTTAATTGTGTCAATATTGTATCTTATTTGTAACATTTGAACATAGTGCAATATTTTGTCAATGCAACATTTTAGCGCAGCCTTCACGAACAACTGCTGTTGGTTTTATGCATTTATGCATCAATATTTTCACTCATTCTATGACCACACTAAAACAAAACTGAATAATTATTAATTTATGTATTAATACCCAACCCGTTTTCATCCCAACTCGTCACATATTGAAGCTTGGACCACTTGGTGTCGCTTTACAACATGAAGGGTCTTCAGTTGTTTGTCTTAATTTAATAGTTTGCATGCATTTGTAAAAAAAATATATAATATTTTATATAAATGTTCACTTTCATTGGAGAACTCAAGGCAAAGGGTTAATCCAGGAAAAACACGGGGCAGTTATCAAAACACACAAGGCAAGACTATTGGCGCTTTCCCACTGCATGGTACGGTTCAGTACGGTTCACTTTTGGGGGGTTTTCCACTGGGTACAATACCTGGTACCTGGTACCACCTCGGCCGGGGTTCCAAGCAATCCGTACCATTACCAAAACGTGCATGTTAACTCTACTGATCAATGATTGGCCGGAGAAAACATCATTACTGCGTCACTGAGCTTGCGACAGGAGACCCAACATAGACCCGCTAGATTAAAACCAGCACTGCCGGGGAAGGATCGGATGCAACTTTTGTATCAACCCAAAAGATAGTTTCGTTATCTGTGAGGAGACGTTCCTCTCGTTTATAGCCGAGGAGCGGATCCAGCAAGAGCTTGATGAAAAAGTCTTATGTTTATACTTTGTATATTTTTATAGTTTTCTGTTTATATTTTACCTTTGTATCTGTGTTTTGCTTCAATTAAAAACAATCTGATCAAATAAGTGTAGCTTCAGACTATATTAAATATGTATTATTCTATGAGCACGAAATTAACCTCTTGAAAAAGACAAATGATTAATGTCACGATGACACAAACCAACACATAAATAAAAAAAACAAGGGATACATTGAACATTTTGAGATATTATTCAAAAGTTTATTCATAATTAACAGAATTCTACATGAATAGGTAACTATTCAAGTAACGCAGCACACCTGCCTGTGGGGGGGGGGGGGGGGGGGGGATAAATCCCATGCATTCTCATAAGCCTCTCCATTGCTGTTTAAAAACATCCACATGCCGAGAATGAAGAACACCATTCCGTCGATATGCTTCTTTGTTGTGAGTTTGTTTGTGGCGCGTTTACCATGATGTCACGGCAGTAGAGGCGGCGCAACTATAACGACAAGTGAATAATCCCGCCCACTCTAAAGCGGTACTAAACTGCAGTGGAGACACAAACCGAACCGAGCCGTGCCGTAACGAGCCGTGCCGAACCAAGTCGTACCACGCAGGGAAAAGCGCCATATGACAACTAAGTGTGCGCCGTAGAGTAGCTATCACTAAGAGAGTGATAAACGCTTATACAATACTCGGCAGAGAAGAAGAGGAGTCCATGATTTATGTAGAGTGTGTGATCAGTGCAATCAGCTGTGTGTGTCGTCAGTGCAATGAATGATGGGAATTGTAGTCTGAGGTTGAGTGCAAGAGTCCATGTGGTGAGCGAGTGACCTCTGGTGGTGAGTTAAGGAAGTGCATAATCAGATTCATGACAAAAAGCAAAGTGACACTAAAGGGGTATCTGAGCATCAAAAAGTGACCCAAAACGGTTCTGACCAAGCTTCAATATTGTGACGATTTGGGAGTGAGACTAAGTTGCACAACACCAGACACCTTAAAGATAACGTGGACCAAAAATCTTTGCATTATACGTTATAACCGTGATGCATTCATCATCTTCTCAAAGTGAAAACAATCACAATAAATGGCGCTGGTCATGTGACAATGTGAAACTGCACCTATAGACGGTTTGATCGAGCGCACGCGCGCGGTCCGAAGTTAACTTCCGGTCTATGTTTGTATATCGGGCTGATTAGTGGCGCCGGCTACAAACACAGTTCAAGTGATTAGTAATGAAGTTGGCCTCAGGTTGTTGTGTTATGGGAAGGTTTCACATTCAACCATTATTAGTGTCGAGGGGGGTAACGTGTTACAAGTAACGCGAGTTACGTAATAATATAACTTTTTCAAGTAACTAGTAAAGGAACGCATTACTTTTTAATTTACAAGAAAATATCTGAGTTATTTTCTCCATTATTGACTGAGTGCGCCGTGTGAACATGATCTACTGTAGATATAATCTAGACTAAATATGAATGTGTATTAATTCATCCCACTCACAAAAAACAGATTCAGTATTCATCAAATGAATTAAAACAGTGAAATACAAACTCAGAATATGACACAAACCTGCAATAATTAAATATGTTAAACAACACAAATATATCTAATCTCATTTTGTTAACCGATGTGTTTGCTGCTGACCTTTGATGATCAGTTCAATCATACTAATAATCAAAATGACTTTAGATAAACTAACAATTGTGCTTCGTTGTTTTTTAATCACTGAAGAGTGTTGAACTTTCTCCTGTGTTCTTCTGTTCAGACGTGATTTACTCGTCCTTCAGTCTGAGGTTTATTCATTACACTTTATGGATGTGAAAGGGTTTTATATTTGCTATAAATATAACTTATTGTATTAAAAACAACAATCAAGCCCTGCTCATATTTAAAAAGTAACGCAGAAGTAAACGCAAATATAACGTAAACGCATTACTTTCCATAAAAAATTAACTAAGTAATGTAATTAGTTACTTTTTTAGGGAGTAACGCAATATTGTAACGCATTCATTTAAAAGTATTTTCTCCAACACTGGTGGCGAAAATACTCTTGATGTCATCTTGCATGTTATAAGTCTGATAAAGCAGCGTTTGTAAGCTCCAGTTTCTCTAACACAAACCTCTAACGTTAACGTTATTTCTCCCGCGTTTAAGCGTCTCCCTGCTGGCAGAGAGTGAACTTGCATTTTTAATAAGTCTGTTCAAGTAGTTATCGCTGCATCTCAGTCCGTTGGTGATTTACGAAACAAACATATTTAGCTTGTTATCAGAAATAGAGTGACTTGGCTGTTCTCTATTTGGACTCTACCGGAAGTTAAGTTCGGCATGCGCAGTAGTAACGTTTGTTTATGTTGTGGCCGGTGACCCCGTCTATATTTGTAGCAATAGCCAACAACACATTGTATGTTGATCGTCTATACTCAGATGTGCTATTGGACCACGTTTACTCGTTTAGAGGAGACAAACCATGTTCTTCTGAAAAGATGAAAGTTAAATGGGATTGCTTGAGGTTCCCGGTAGAAGGCTGTATTTGCAGCTCATCGCGTTGGTTTTTATTCTCTCGTTCTTTGGACTATACCGTAGTGATGTAGGGAACAAGGGCCGATTACAGACACGCTGTAGTGTAGATCGCACTGTGCAACTCATTCCTTGTGTTCGGTTGATCGATGCATAATCTAAAATTAACATAATAAATTAGGTTCTATAATTGCCAGAATTTGACCAGCTTGTATATTAAGAGATGATCCTTTTAAAATGCTGATTTATGGATGTGTTGAATATGACGCTGGGGGGGTTATTCTTAGTGAGTTTCTCTTGTATGGCCTGTGAAGTTTGCATACATGAGACGGCATTTTAAGAATGCATTATTACTGATACACAATGCAATGTGCTTATAATACAATGCAATCATATTGCAAACGTTTTACTGTACAATGATTTTTACTGCACCGTTGGATCCATCACTATTCATATAGTCGTCTTATTTCATCACACTTGTGTATTTCTTATGTTTGTAAGTAGAGCTCAGTTATTTATAATCTCACAAAACCATCAAATATTCAAAACTCAACTCTTGAATTATTAATCTCACAACTTCTCCATCAATCATAAAACGACTACTACCATTGGGATTTTTAAGTGCAATTACCCCCTGATTAACTGTAATTTAATTAATGTAAGAATAATATCTACAGTTGCATCAATTACACAGTGTGCTGTTCTGATGTCTATCTGCTGCATTCAAAGGCTCAAATTTAATATGCAGAGATATTGCAATAATCCAAATGCATGCATACGGGTTTGTGTACAGTTTTTTATCTCAGCATGAATGCATGTACACTGTAAATATATATATATATATATATCAGGATAATGCACATGACACTGTTTAACTGTAAGATTACATATAGTGTATAGATATAACTTATCTGCACCGTGTGATGAAAGATATAAACACTGGTAAATGTCGCCACCGTGTGGAGGGACAAAGTATCACACTTTCTTATTATTATTATTATTATTATTCACATTACTCCCTCTAGCGGCAGTCACTGAAACTTCAACGTGGCTGTAAAGCAACTCTTGCCCTTGGCTTATATGAGATTGTAAAATTAATATATTTTTTAATTAATATAATGAATGCATTAATATATCTCCACATGATGCTGTTCTTCACAGCGATGCATAGAAGAACCATTTTTGGCTCCAGAAAGACGTTTTGTGAATTCATGTTGATGCTGCACACTGGTGGTGGTTGAGGAGAGACCACCCCCCCCCCCCCACACACACACACACACATGATTGTGAAGTGCTTTGGGTGTACAGCGAATACACAATACAGCTGCTATATAAATGCATCATTCATTCATTCAAACAGATGTTAAAGGTTCTTTATGGAGTCACTAAGGTTGTTCTATGCATCATGAAGCACTCTTATTTTTAGAGGTATTACTAATCAACATTAATAGTGATTTAATAACTATAAAATAAGTATTCCTGCAATAATTATTCTAAACCGCAATTTTACAGAATAATGATAGAGTAGAAAAATACATAATAATGGATTATAATGCATCGCATGCAGTCTAGCTGCAGAAGTTTAATTATTGTAACGCATCTAAAGCTCAAATCGGATCTGAAATTTGTTCATATGCATATGATCGGAACTCCATGCACTGCTTTTCATTGAAAATTAATAGGTGTGTCCCAAATCGCGTACTTAATATGCACTATTATGCCATGGTCTGTCTGAATACTCGATTCTGATTGGCTGGCAGGTGTTGATTAAATTTGTTTAACTGCACAGATAGTTCCAGGTCAGTTTAATCACCGTTCCATATTAATGTGCTGCTTAATTGATGCACACTAATGTATACACACACACACACACAACACACACACACACACACACACACACACACACACTCTCTCTCACTCATATACCACACACACACACACACTCTCTCTCACACACACACACACACACACACACACTCTCTCTCACACACACACACACACACACACACACACACACACACTCTCTCTCTCTCTCTCTCTCTCTCACTCACTCACTCACTCACTCACTCACTCACTCACTCACTCACTCACTCACTCACTCACTCACTCACTCACTCACCACACACCACACACACACACACAAAAGGACACTTTACCATAAGCATAAAATCCCACAGTCATTTCCACAGATCTGGCGTGACAAACCCTATAATCCTACAAAAATAAGGATTAGTGATACATGAAACATGACTGATAGATCAAAGCTGCTGTCTTCTCGGTCACATGTCTTGCATATGAAATATATTTTAACAGTCAATTATTATGATGACCTCTCTGTTATGTCTGACTATTAAAATGTCATGTCTCAACCAACATAATAAACCCATGTCAAAATGAAGAGACGTGTTATTGTGAGGCAACGTTAAACAAGCTGACTGTGAGCACGTGACAGTTAGAACATTAAGATTATTTTAACTATCTTAATTAAAATGGAAAAACATTTAGTAATTAGCAAGCTTTCACAATGAACGTGCTACAGTTTATTGTGCTGTCAATAAGTCAACACAGGCTTTTCATGCAACAGTTTCGTTAAATGCATGTGCTAACAAATCATTTTACAGCATTAGAGGCTAATAATATATGTTAACTTTCCAGTGAAATGCATCACAATTGTTTGTAATGTTAAACAAATAAAAATGGATTCACATTTGATACTCACACTCTGATTGTCATCCACCTTCGCTGGTCTTCTAATTCGGTAGGTGGCGTTGTCACTAAAATCCTAGGGTCCTAGAAATGCGTTTCTGAAAATGCAGCCTCCGGTTTTGCAGACAGATGCTACTCGCTTTGCACGCTTCTGCTGAGGAGCGCTCACGTGACAAAACCCAATAGACACCATCACAAAATGTGTAATGATTATGACTTGTACTGGTTTTAATGGGAACTGTGGGTCTCTACTGGTCGCCTTCTATTGGTGGCTTGTTAAAACCTATAAATCCCAATATGTCCCAAAAACACATTACAGAAAAACCAATTTACTGGTTAAAGTTGATGGTTTGTAATGGTATTTGTATTGGAAACCATCTGTGTAGACTCGAGGGTTTAGGCTGTGATTTGGGACAGGGCCCTAGTCTCCTGCAGACCTCAGCTCGAACCCGAATGAAACACACCTGAGAGGACTAATAACAGTGTTCAGGAGGATCGCTTGAAGCATCATAGGCAGGTGTGTTGAAGCAGTGGGACAGTGGCTCTCCTCGGATGAGCTTTATTTGTCACATACACAATTATACAGAGTATAATGAGGAGTGAAATGTGTTCTCTGCATTTGACCCATCCAAGTGCACACACTTGGAGCAGTGGGCAGCCGACTGTGCAGCGCCCGGGGAGCAGTCGTGGACTTTCCTGTCGGAGCCGGAATTCGAACCCACAACCTTGGGTTACCTCGGGTTTCAAGTCCAACGCTCTATCCATTAGGCCAACGACTGCCCGTATCCTGTATCTGTATCTACCAATTTTTCATCCCATATTTTTGTCATGTGAATAATGCATGTTTAATTCTAAAGCGAAGAACAACTAGTAAGACTTGGATATTTCCAAACCATTCAGAAGGAATTATTCTAAACAGTGTGTTAAAGTGAAAAGTAATGACTGAGTTTAATTAGACTGGATTTCACTGGTGTGATCAATGCAAAACAAATTGTATTTTGGTCGTTTTCTTTTAGTATAAATATCAAAAAATCTTGAATCAGGTTACTTGAGTAAAATTACGTTTAAAAAAAAAATATATATAAATAAATAAAAATTATTATTTTTTTACACCATTGGCAGATATTTTTGTTTGTTTGAAGCAAAAAAAAACATTAATGGAATTTTTTTTCCAGAAGAAATGACAAAATGTACAGTAATTGTACTTGTCAGATAAATACACCTCAATTCCAGAATTTGTATACATTTGTACTAGAAAACAAGACAGCAGTGCTGAGAGAACACATTGAATACAAGTCCTCTTGACTGATATTACAATAAAAAATTAATAAATATCAAATATTATAATCTTTCTCAGCTGGCCCGATGATATATCAGTCATGTAGTTCATGCATATTCAGAAGACAACTTAAAAACCAGCAGCCTCATTAATATAACGTTCAATAGAAACCTTCCTACGTTTGATCTTATGATCATTTCTCAAATGTGTGATTCAGAGATCTCTTCCAGATGTGATTCTCTGGCTAAGAGAAGTGTGTGCGTTCCCTTAGAAGGATCTTGAGCACATCTAATAGCGTGTGGATTATAGCGTACACACACTCAACGGTCAAATCTGTGCTGGTCTCGGGACTCTGTTCCACGGCTGAGGAGCAAGACATGATCTATTGGTTGTGAGGAGAAGCTGATGAACACAAGAGGGCGCTGCTAGACCAGACGTGACCGATCGGAGCTGTTTATTTGACTAATCTGATTTAATTAAATAAGATGTCTTTGGTGAGAGAAGCACCTTCAGGTTTCTGAAATGGAAAACAAGCACATTTTTTAGTACACTGGTCAAAATCTCATTAAAATCACACGTGCTGTTATAAACTAGGGATGATGCATTTTGTATGTTTTTGTTTTTTTAATAGTTTAGGGTTCCATATACTGTCATGCATGATATTAATTATGATGTTTGCTGATCCAATAACTGCTCAATTCAACAATAACCAAACCGCAAATAATAACCAAAGTATGTAACTTTACAAAAAATATACATATTTTCACAAATATACGAAAGTATGTGGTTACACTTTATTATGATTGACTAATTCTCAGTTTAGGGTAAGTTGAATAAGTTGATATATATATATATATATATACTGTATATTGTGGAGCCATAAATATAAAGTGTTAGGAGATATTAATCTTCTAAAGACTGCTAGTTGACGTGTAGTTATTACTGTTAGTAGAATGTCTAAAGCGGACTATCGGAATAAAGTGTATGAAGTATATGATAATATATTAATTCACTAACACTTTCCTTGGAGTCAGGTGTGAGTGATTAGAGATTCATGCAAAGTACCTCGATTGTGCTCTAATTGGTGCTAATTGGTCCAGGATTAGTTCTTCATTGGCTCGAGGAATCGGTGTAGCTCCATTGAAAACGGCTCATTGTTTACCAGTTGTATAGAGCATCTGGATTTGTGTTAATTTCAGATTCTATAATCATACAAGTGATTAATGCACTCGTAGAAGCCCACGGGTCATGTGATCACGAAGGTCTCGACCAATCAGGATGCAGCAACATCCTGGACTTGTTGACGTTTGCACTTCTTTTGAGATCCTTTTAGTGTTGTGTGTGTGAGATCATCATGGCATGGTAAATAGGATTATTCTTAATTATATAAAAGTGAATTTGCTTGCATCGTTCCATATGAATTCCTGTTTTTCCTCCCACACATGTAAATCGTTTGGATGAACGATAAGACCTCGCACCTTCATCTATTGAAGTGAATACAGTAAATGCAGGGATGATGTATTGTGTAGTTCACACTTGTTTGTTTCTGGGGAGCACAGCATGTTTTCTGTGTGCTTTCAGATTCACATGTGACTTAAATCATCAGGTACTCGCCAGAGAGCTGAACACAACTTGTTCTGTCAGATAAGACAAACACACGACTGGAATAAAACACACCTATCCCTTGAAATATATATATATATATTTTGATTGCCAAAATCTGGCATTAAGCGTTGTTATCCAGTAGAAACACACACTATATATCTATACTGTTTACGTGCAAAACTATAATTTTATTACTTAGTATTTATGTCTTGTTTTCTGTTATAAATATCTAAAAAATTATTGAATCCGGATGCATTTAATGGACAAGTAAAATGATGTAAGATATGTGTTGTTTTAAAAAAATAAAATACATTTGAGTTAGCTTTTGCTTAAAACAAGCTCACAAAACTAATTTTATTTGTATTTATTTTCACAAATATATGAACGTTTGGGTTACACTTTATTTAAACCCCACTGGCAGATATTTTTTACTTTTAGTTGTAAGCAAAAACTAAACAAAATGTGGATATTTATTTCGGAAAATAAGAGTTAATATCTTAAGTCATTTTAATTGTTAAGTAAATGCATCTTAATTCTAGAATTTGTAGATATTTATTATAGAAAACAAGTGAGTAGATTAAGTGTAACACTACTAGGATATATTATATATATATATATATATATATATATATATATATACACTATATTGCCAAAAGTATTGGCACCCCTTCTAATGAAAGGTTTGACTACTTTAGTAATTTCCATGAGTGTAAATCTTAATGTTTAAGCATATAATGATATTCTAGGGAATCTAATTGTATAGCAACAGTTTGGACTCTTTTCTATTCTAACATGACAGTGTCTCTGTGTATAAGACAAGAATCAAAGAGAAATGATGATTCAGTCAGTGTGGAAGAACTTGACTGGTCTGCAGAAAGCAGCTGAACACCTCTGGTGTGACTTTAAATGACTCATCACCAAACACTAATGACTTGTACATTCATTATATGGACAAAAGTACTGGCGCCACTTCTTTAGAAGAGAAAAGGCGCTTACAAACTGTGCCAACAAAGAAATTAATGTACTTAAATTGTATTTTCACCTCTGTTGCAACAGTTTGGAAGTGTATGAAATGACGGCACCCATATGCACAAGTCATTAGTGTTTGGTGACGAGTTTGTGGCTCATTTAAAGTCACACCAGAGGTGTTCAGCTGCTTTCTGCAGACCAGTCAAGTTCTTCCACACTGACTGAATCATCAGTCAAACCTTTCATTAGAAGGGGTGCCAATACTTTTGGCAATATAGTGTATGTATAATACAGGATATATTTAAAGATGGTGACTTTTGGAAAAGTCAAGTGTTGTGTGATCATGCACAACTCTTTACAAAATAAAATATAAGATATTTCAGTAAAAGAGTGTTTCATATGTGCATAATGTGCAAAGACAATATTTTTCGACTACACCTTTATTAATGTGCTCACAAAAAATCTTTAGATATACATAAATACACTTAATCAGAATAAGGTCTCTTAGAAGTACATTGTAAAAAAAAAAAAAAAAGTTGAGAAAACGAAAAAGTTTAAGGAAACCAGCTTCAGCTGATTTTTTGGGTTTTCTCAACTTTTTGTTGTATTGAGAAAGTTGAAAAAAACTAAAAAAAAAAGATTTTTTTTTTCAGTGTAGTATGTTCAGCAATGGCTTACGGTCATTGTAACTGTTCAGAAACCTCTGAGAATTAAAGTCACACATATAAAAAAACTCTTGCAATCCAAACCAGCATTGGTGGGTTATAGCTCTCAGACGAAGGAGTTAACTGCATTCATCAGTTACAGTCTTTTAATCACTTGCCAAATCAGCTCTATACCAGTGTGTCAAGTCTCAATGCCACATGAAAGAGTAAACCGTGGCAATCTATCAGCTCCGTCACGCTGGAGGAGCATAGAGTCGAACTGTTGTGCATTTAGCCGTGAGCGGGGGCGGAGGCGGAGGCGGAGGCGTGCATATCACATGCTTTCATAGATACGTGCATATTCCCTGTGATGAGCAATATGGAGATGAGTCACGCCTGCGAGTCATCTGTGCCAACTTGTTGGTTATTGAGTGCAAAGTGTGTGTTTGTGTGACAGGCGTCAACCTCTCCCACATCTGGGTGTGGTAGAAACGTCAATATCATTATCATTTCAGGGCTTGTCATTAACCCCCCCCCATCTATGTCGTTCCACAACTGTATGGCTTTCTTTTTTCTGTGGAACATAGGAGATATTTTGAGAAGTGTGTTTGGGTTTTTGTCCATGTGGTGGAAGTCAGTGGAAACCAAACGATGATTTTTGATTGTGCTATCCATTTAACAGCTGTGAACAATTAAGAAGATTTGCATAATATAGTAAGGTGAAACATATTTATAAATTAATTTTTACATTTTTACATTATATTTAGAATTATAACACCATTGTGAGTATACACTATGGAAATCGGTGAAGATGGTTAGTTAATAATAATTAAAAAAATATATACATATACACTCGCTGGCTACTTTATTACGCACACCTTGCTTACTAGCACCGGGTTGGACCCCCGTTTGCCGTCAGAACTCCTTTAATTCTTCGTGGCATTGATTCAACAGGGTTTGGAAACATTGCTCAGAGATGTTGGTCTATATTGATATGATAGCATCATCTGCTGCAGATTTGTCCATGATATGAATCTCTCGTTCCAGCACATCTCAAAGCTGCTCTACTGGATTGATCTGGAGACGGTGGAGGACGTTTGAGTAAAGTGAACTCATCGTCATGTTTGAGATGATCTGAGCTTTGGTGCATTATCCTGCTGGAGGTAGTCATCAGAAGATGGTACACTGTAGTCATAAAGAGATGGACGTGGTATACTCAGGTAGACTGTGGTGTTTAAACGATGCTCAAGTGGCCCAAAGTGTGCCGAGAAAATCCCCCCCACACTAATACACCCCCACCAGCACAAGCCTGAACCGTTGAGACAACGGCTTTCATGTTCTCTACACCAAATACTGACCCGACCGTCTGAATGTCTCAGACTCATCACGCTTTCCCAATCTCCTAGTGTCCAGTTTAGGTGATCCGGTGTGAAGTGTATCCTCCGTGTGCTGTTCTTATCTGACTGGAGCGGCACCCGGTGTGGTCTTCTGCTGCTGGAGCACATCTGCTTCAGGGTTCGATGTGTTGTGTGTTCAGAGATGGTGTTCTGCAGATCTTGGTTGTAACAGTTACTGTTATCTTTCTATAATCTCTAACCGGTCCATTCTCCTCTGACCTCTGACATCAACAAGGCATGTTCATGACTTTTCTTTGTTTCGGCCCATTCTCTGTAAACCCTAGAGATGGTAATCCCAGTAGATCAGCAGTTTGTGAAACACTCAGACCAGCCCGTTTAGCACCAGCAACCATTCCACGTTCAACGTCACTTAAATCCTCTTTCTTCCCCGTTCTGATGCTCGGTTTGAGTCGTCTGTGATTGGCTGATTAGCAATCTGTGTTACCCAGCGAACAGGTGTACCTAATAAAGTGGCCGGTGAGTGTGTGTATATATATATATACAGAAATACATGTATTTATATATGTATATATGTATACACACATTATATGATCTATACCGAATTTCGTCTTTTTTTTTAACTATGCATTATGTATTTGTATGTATTATAGTTTAGAGAGCATAAACCAGGGCTACATTATTTCCACTCAAAAACATATACAGTAATATGATCTCTGAGAATGACTCATAAGCTTCATATCACCAGTGGATGGCGCTTTAATATCGCAGATCAGCAGCAGGTCCAACACAAAGATATTCTTGATGCTTGTTTTCAGCATATATTAATATAAGAAACGACCATTTAAATTAATTATGCCGGTAATGCAATGTTTTCATTTGAAGTTTTACAGACAACAGAACCATTGATTTTTCAATCAAACCCTAATCAGCCAATCAGAGTCCAGGGTTCAGTCCAGTGGTCATTCGTTGTTGAATATTTTGGTGGAAACTATTATAATTGGAAAACAATCAAATCAGAATAATTTGAGAATTATTTAAGAGTCAAATCCACATTCTGTGTCCACTATTTTAGTTTATCCATATATTAGGCTATAGTCTCGATTTTTAAGTATGGTTTAATTACTTTTATTATTATGTATTTCATTATTATTAATAAACAAGATACACCTTTAGGCTATTTTGAGTATAGGAGTAAATTCCGTCATTTCTTACCCCATTTCTATATTTATTTGTAATAACATATAAGAAGTTATTATGAAGAACACAGGTCTCCAGACTTTCATTGAACAGAACCCCCCCCCCCCCCCCCAAATATATGGATATTTCGTATGAACTATCTCTTTTTGACTTTCTCCATTTCAATGCCACCAACCTTTTATGAACAATTGGCCATGTCTGTTATGTAAAAATCATATATATGAAATATCGTTTTCCAGTTTTTATTTTCAGTTTATTAACACGGGAGGGTTGTCTTCACCTCGTCAGATTTCTGCTGTTGTATCGTTTTGATATCATATATTTGTCAAGCACAGGTTCGCTCTGTGAGTCAAGTCTCATGAAAGTGTCTATAAATTGTCCGACAAATAAAAACGAAAAATTTGATTTTGGGGTGCTTATAATGCAGTTTTCGCGTGCATATGACATGCATATA
>QVTF01022963.1:22500-30000 GCA_003573665.1 Oxygymnocypris stewartii
AGTGGAGACCGCAGGAGATGAAGCCTGGCCAAAGCACTTGAAGGACGCTTGCTCCGAGGACTCATCAGATCCGTTCTCTTTCTTCTGCTCGTCATACGAACGCATCGACTGCAGGGCCAGCTGTTTTCTGTGACAAATAAACCATTGCATTGAACAACGTGAACAACGTTTAATTTACGATTAAAAGAACGCATTTAACATGCACGACAACCGAACTCGCTGCAATAATAACTAACAGATAAATACCTTTTTTCGCGTCTCCCATTTCCAGTGTCACGAAAGCCTTTAGCAAAAGGATTGTGATCAATTTTCAGCTGTGTTATCTGAAATGCAATAACATGGAAACAATATAACACGAATAAAGATAACGTCAAGGTTTCTCAGGGACGTTAACCAATTGAATGCACCTTTAAACATATTCAAAATGCACTACAGATATGACTCACTAGGATTTCGTTATGGTTTTATAGTTTAAAGGGCTGGCCTATGTGCTTGTTCTAAGCTATAATACCCGTATTACGCCTGCAGTGACTTGTCTCGAACTTTGGTATTTGTCGGAAACACGGAGCATTTCCAGCTCATAAATATTGAGAACTTTTTTATATCTACAACCTCTGAACACGAGTTCAGTCTCCGCAGCCTGACACCTCATATATGCATTTAGTGCTTAACAGTATTTCCCTGGAGCCTTACGAGTTACTTATAGTTCAGCTGTTTTCTGATAAATTAACACACACACGCACACACTCTCACACACACACACACACACACACACACACACTCTCTCTCTCTCTCACACACACTCTCTCTCTTTCTCTCACACACACACGCACGCACGCACACACACACGCACTCACGCACACACACACACACACAGACACACATGCACTCACTCACTCTCTTTCTCGCTCTCTCTCACACACACACACACTCACGCACACACGCACGCACGCACGCACGCACACACACACACTCACACCCACACATTTCCATGACCAAACTGTAAATATGTATTTATATAAACATATAAACGATCGCGTGTCAAACAGGAGAAAGTGAAAGAATGACACGTGTTTATTTTCTATATTCCTAGGCTTTCCAACATAACACAGGCCTCACAGTGACACAGCTAAGAATACGTATATTGTGTAAATACACTGCATAATAATAATAATAACCATATCCCAGACATAAAAGCACCAAACATCCCTTCTCCTGTAAGACCTCGGTGCGTGCAATTAAACACTGAAGTATTGCGCGCTATGGAGGGTAAGAGTCGAGTCAGATTCAACACACACACACACACACACACACACACACACACACACACACACACACACACACACACACACACACACACACACACACTTATGACCCACCTTATCGTTCTGGTAGGCCGTGACAGCAATGAAATCCGTCTCAGGGAACACGTAGGTCCTGAACGTGCTGTAGGGCAGCTTCAGTATGTCGTTGGCTCTCACGATGTGAAACCTGGGCTGGTATTTGTGCATGGAATTTAGTATCGTCTGAAATATAAATCAGATAGTATCTATTAAAAAAAAATCAATGACATTTTAATAAACAGCAAAAACAAAAATAAATCGTATTTATTAGCCACACTTTCTGCATTGAAGCATGCTTTTTTCAGTATCTGTATGCACGTAGTTTTAATTAAATTCAGCAATGCTTTGAGCACTTATTCTCTATTAACTATGAGTTTTTCCTCAATAACTCGCTGGTTATTAAAAGCTAGCAAGGTATTGTTACGTTTTCGGCATGTAGAATAATGCATTTTAATAACTGGCTAATATTCTATTAACACAAGCAACTAGTTAAGACGCCCTAAAATAAAGTGTTACCCTAAATTTCCAGATACACACTTATGCGAAGCACACAAAACACACACATGCAAACACCAACAATAACAGTAATAATAGTAGAAGTAGTAATAAAATTCATACAAATCTTACACTTACAAATCCATGCTTGTCGGAGATGTTATTGGTCAGTTTGAGTTTGTGAAAGTTGACGACTTTGGACATCCATTGCTCGCCGGTGGCCGGACTGTCGGGGTGAATGTACATCCGTTTGGGCATTTCCGGATCAGCCTTTCCCGCCACCATCCAGCGAGAGTTATGAAACTTATACCTGCAGTCATCAGCCGCGACAATATCCATCAGCAGAATATATTTGGCCTTTTTGTCCAAGCCCGTGCATCTGACTTTAAACGGAGGGAACATGCGCCTGCAGAGAAGACCAGAGACCAAACCAAAGATTGACCGAGGATACAGATTCTGCTCTTTCACTGTGTAGATGCACATTACATGCTAGGCCCAATCATCAGATCAGCGCTACACCCCCCCCCCCCTCCCCCCCAAAAAAACATAAAAACTCTCAACTCTTTAACCCAACTATACACTGATATAACCTGCGTTTAAAATCAGCTTTGGGACAAAATTAATCACGCACTTATTTGTGATATTAAGCACAATACTTGGTATTACAAATGCATGCATGCACTAAAATAAAAACAATAAATACTTTGATAACTGTGCTGTGGCTCAGTGGTTAGAGCATTGAGTTAGCAGCGCTAAAGGTCATGGGTTCGATTCCCAGGGAACACACATACTGACAATACATGTATAACCTAAATGCACTGGATAAAAGCATCTGCTAAATGCGTAAGTACTTTATTTTATAAATAATTTCAGATATGTTTAGGCCTATAGTTCGAGTTTGTTAAAACACACGCGCGCGCGCAGACAAGAACAATAAAAAGCAATAGACCCGTCCAGCTATCTTGCCACATATGCTCCTCTAAAGACATCTGCGAGTCAAGTTGTGTTCCACTTAATTCAATTCGGATTGATCGAGTTTACCTTCCAGATTTAGTGATGACCATTTCTGTGCCGCGCTTGTGGAACAGCTCCCAGAGTTCTTTGGCTTCGAGGTGAACCTTCGGGTCGTCTTCCACCACCTCCTCCTCGGGCTCGAGTGTCTTCAGAGGCCGGAGATGCGCGGCTTGGTGTCCCAGTGAGGAGAAGTGAAGGCCGGTGTCCGCTGCGCCCATCAGCTGCTCCATGATCGGTTTGCCCAGCGCCCCGGAGAGAGACAGCGAGCCGGTAGGAGGCAGCGCCAGGGCCGGGAAGAAGTGCGGCTGGTGACCCAGCATTGCGCTCATGGCAAATTCCGGACCCCGGTGAGGTAAAAACGGGTGATATGCCATGCTGGATCCTTGCATGAATGGATCTCTCATTGGGAAGCTCATGCAAGTCCAGCCAGCAGATGCGGGTTTTCTTAAATCGGAGTGTGATCAGTTTAATACCTGCGCCTAGTGAAGTCCTTCACCAAGTGTTTCTCTAGCTGGATTCCAACAAAGTATCTAAACGCTATCCATTAATCTTCACAGCTTGGCTTTTTGTTTTGTTTTTGGCAGTGAAATCAGAAAATATAAATAAAAGAATCAACCGAGTCACGGCGCGCGTCCTTTGGATTTCTGTAAAATAGACATCCCGCTAATAAAGTGATCGTCCCGACTCCTGCCAAAGAGATGTGTTGAAATATTGCCTCGGAATAATTCCTCTGTCTTTACTTGTTGGAGGTATACACCTTCACACGCGCACACACGCACGTTCTCTCCCGCACACACATGTCCGCGCGATACGCGGCGCGCAGAGATATTCCCAGTGCTTCTGGACTCGGTGATGTGGATGTGTTGCGTGTTTTGAGCACCAGCCCGCTGTTGATTGGCTCTTTGACGCGTTTGGACCAATGGTGTTGCTCCGTAGGCGTGGTTTTAACAGGTCGGGTGGAGGGGAAAGACTTCAGACTTATAAAAAGGTGTTGGATAGCTCTGTTGCTGCCTCGCTCGCTGTTGTGTGAATATGCCATCATCATTAGGACACGCATCTGTCGGTCTGCGGGACCCAGAGAAGCTGAACTTCCGCGTGTCCTGCGCACAGCGTCACTGTTGGACCAGAGAGCGCTCCAGACGCGTTGAGAAACGCTAAATGCATCATTTTTTATATTGGTTAAGAGATGCGAATAATTCGTTTTGAGAGCTTGCAGTTCAACGTTTTGTAGGAAATAAACATTGTTTTAGTTAAGTGCTGTGCTATTAATAACCATATCTCAGTTCTGCAGCTTTATTTTATTATTATTATAGTGTATTAGATACTTTCAAAGCGTGGTTATCAAATTGCAATATTGACATGCATTTCTAACAGTGCCACGCGCGTGCTTTTAATTAAAATGCACAGCAGTTTTAATATAGGGCAATCATCACTTTATATATTTATAAACCTTTTTCTTTCAAAAAGACACACACACGCACACACACACACACACGCACACACAGACACACACACACACACACACACACACACACACACACACACAGACACACGCACACGCACACGCACACACAGACACACACACACACACGCACACGCACACGCACACACACACGCACACGCACACACACGCACACGCACACACAGACACACAGACACACGCACACGCACACGCACACGCACACGCACACGCACACACACACACACACACACACACACGCACACGCACACAGACACACGCACACGCACACGCACACGCACACGCACACACACACACACACACACACACACACACACGCTTTCTCTCGTTCAGCCTCAAGATTTGTTTGAATAAGACTATACACATATTTCCCTGATATGAGTGTCACTATATTATTCAATTCTCCCAGGACATATCAAATAATAATTAATGCATGCATAAAATTAGTCATTTTTAAATCACTGACAAACACACTCGACCAAACTCGCCTTATTGCATCTTTGGAGGGAAAATGTGATTTTATATATATATATATATATAAATCTGCATATCATAAAAACAAATAGGTTTCACTCAGTTATCAGTGGCTTGCTCAATTGTCTCTTTCGAAATGCCGCAGACAGGTCCATGTCACATTGTTGAGGCGATAAGTGATGGCACTGCCCCCCCCCCCCCCATACAAAACACTGGACTCATTCACACGTAAGTAAACAACAGAGGCTCGTGCACAGACATCTGACTTCAACACTGACTCAATGATCGAGTCAGCAGAGCCTTCATCAAGTGGACGAATACTTCTGTCCCTGCGGTGTATATCTGTTCTGCGCAGGGTTAAAACAATAAAACAATAGCGCAACAATAATCACGTTACCTATTTTTTTTAAATGCATATGCTAAGAGACCGCATTTATGCATATTAAACGAAAGGCTGTGAGATTATTAGTTCTTTAGTCGCTATGCGCTCGTGTGCAGTTTTACAAAACGCATTTTAACCTTGTGCGCTTAATGAAAATATCACTGTTGCATGCCTCACTTCTTATTTATAGTAGCATAATCAGTCTGATTAGGATTTTGAAATACTATATTTTCTCTAGATATGTGAGCACGGTTGTGTGTGTGTGTGAGTGTGTTTGTTTGACCCATATACGCGTAATTATGCTACTCGTATTTATTTAACTCTAGAAATTATAAATAATAATGACAACATGCTCCATACACGCTACTGTATCATTGATGTTCTCATGCATCAGCAGCATGATCTGCCCGGGGTGCACTTACTTTTGAATATTATATATATATATATATCTTGGACTGATGCACAATGAAGCGGGCAGACAGCGTTACAGCGGTGTTTGTGTTATTTTAGTGTCTACCAAGTTAATTAAAATGCAATCAGTCAATATACAGTCGATGTTATGTTTCTGAATATGATAGAGCGATGAGAGGTGCTTTAACAGTCCTCCTCTCTTCTGAATTAAAACAAGAATATACTGATTAATAGAGCATTAAAACATGTCACTTCAGTGTTCTGTCCTGTCACTATTATTATTTTTGTACCAATATTTCCGCAATTTAAACGGATGTTTTCTTGATTTGATCTGTGAGTAAATCCACTGAGGTTCTAAGAGTTCACGGGAAAGCCTTCATAATCAATCATACTCGATACAAGTATAATAATTCATAAATCTCGGAGGAATGTATAAATACCAGGCTATAAATCCTTTTAGTTATTCAGCATTTTTACAATTTGAGGGATTTCACGTTGACGTTTTTAATCTTAAGTCTTTTTATTAATTTTTTTTTTTTAAATTGGATTATGATGCAGTTCAACGATACAAAAAATAA
Organism: Oxygymnocypris stewartii; assembly: GCA_003573665.1. Lineage (NCBI taxonomy): Eukaryota > Metazoa > Chordata > Actinopteri > Cypriniformes > Cyprinidae > Oxygymnocypris > Oxygymnocypris stewartii. The sequence goes on from QVTF01022963.1 coordinate 28,678, forward strand.
TAAATAAGGAAACAATTTCAAATGTTGCACCATTTTTGCCTATACTTATTAATTTCTATTAATCCTGTGCTTTGACAATGATTTTTAAAATTCAAATATAGCCTCTCAATAAATATGATTTAAAATGCATAGTACAATTATATTGTAGTATGTCAAACTGTGGGACATGTCAACTTCCCAGAGATATTTGATATCAGCTGAATTTCTTTCCAGCACTACCATATTTATATTTCATAACTTCTATAGTAAATATTGTGGTAAAGTAGTTTTTAGGTCTTGTACACATCTGCATTCAGCGTCTAATATTTAATTACAGCTCATTTTAAAATAAAAACTACATGTTGTGGTCTCAATAATCTCTCTATGTAAACTTAAATAATCTGGACTGCCCCAACTGGATCAAAAAATGAATAACGCACAAGTTAAATATGAAATTCCAGAGTATACTGTGTGTGCATGGTAAAGTAAAGTCCTTTGACACATGGCTCACTGCGAGTATTACACTGATTAACTCATTTCATCTGCTTCATCTAATCTTGTTATGTAAATATGTGCTCCTGTAATGAAGCTTCTCGAGGCTGTAATAACCTGTGCTTCATAATCAGTGTAATCTGTCTTTGTGTGAAGTGCATGTTGTCTATTGTACTGTGTCTGTCTGTCATTTAAAGAAGCACTAAATCTGATTCAGCTGAAGATGAACTAATGCATGCATTACTTTCCGCACCACTGAAATATATCATTAAATAATCGACCTGTTTGACACATTTTGAGAGGTTTTCTCTCTCAAGAGTATACAAATATAGGCATTTCTCGCCAAAAAGTAGTTTATGTTTTAATATAGTTATAACCCAGATATTTAAAAAAAGCCGATTCTATATTTTCGCACCGACGTTTGTCGTGTTTTTTGGTCACGTGCAGACACATATTGTAATTAATTCTGGTAAGTCATTAATAAAGCCTCTGTATGTACTGTCACATGCATATCAGAGCTGAATATATCACCTCACTTCATGCCTTGAATGTGTCTCTGTACGTAACGTGACTTCTTGAAAACGAAAGGAAGTCGATTGTGGTTTTGAGCTTTCATGTATTAAAGTTCCCACAGCTGTTTTGCATGAGGGGGGGGCTGACTGGAGCAGAAAGCACCAGATAAGATGCAAGTGAGCTAAAGAAATAGCTTCGCTCGTCTAAACGTGCAATATTGACTGTTGACTTTCACTGACACACTAAAGGAGAGCTTTAATCTCTTTAACAGCTGTATGCAAACACACACACACACGCACGCGCGCACACACACACACGCACGCACGCACGCGCGCACAC
>QVTF01022963.1:35000-45000 GCA_003573665.1 Oxygymnocypris stewartii
CCGCGCTCTTTCGGGATCATCCTCCACACACTCTTTAACACTGAGATTTGTTAATAACTCTCTGCATCATAAGCATAATAGCGTAGCAATCACATATTTGAATTGCGCGAGGTTACATAAAACCACATGGCTGGTGTGACCAGAAACATGACCCAGACATCTTTCTCGAAGCTTGTCCCTTTGGGTGAAAGGAGGCGTGTGAGTTATGGACATGTAGCTTTCCATTTCAATAGCCCATCTGGGTTTCTACTGTAAGACCTGCTGCATGAAATATTCAGGGTTCAGTGAAAAACTGATCTGAGTGAGGCTTTAGCAATCTACTCCTGAGACACACGGCGATATTCGGTATCAGTGTGTCCAGATTAGCCTGCAGCGTTTGCACAAGCACAATCTTTATATGTGTGTGTGTGTGTGTTGTGCAGTGTTGGGGAAAGTTACTTTTAAAAAGTAATTTGTTACAATATTGCGTTACTCCCTAAAAAAAGTATCGAATTACGTTGCTTAGTTACTTTCTATGGAATGTAACGCATCGTGTTACTTTCGCGTTACTTTTTCAATCTGGGGCAGGGCTTGCTTGCTTGTTTTTAATGCAACAAAAAGTTCAGTTTTTTGATAAACGTGAAATGAATACGCCTCAGGCTGAAAGTAAATCACGTCTGTTCAACCGAACACAGAAGAAGAAAGTTCTACACACTTCAGAAATAAAATAAAAGAAGTACGGATTTTACCTAGAGTCATTTCTGCTTATTAGTATGATTTAATTAGATCATCAAAGGTCAGCAGCAAACACATTGCTTCATAAAATGGGATTAAATACATAAAGGATATTTGTGTTCTTTAATATTTAATTATTGCAGGTTTGAAATCACATTTCTGGATATTTGTGTTCTTTAATATTTAATTATTGTGGTTTGAATCACATTTCTGGATATTTGTGTTCTTTAATATTTAATTATTGCAGGTTTGAATCACATTTCTGGATATTTGTGTTCTTTAATATTTAATTATTGCATGTTTGAATCACATTCTGGGTTGCATTTCTGGATATTTGTATTCTTTAATATTTTATTATTGCTGGTTTGAATCACATTCTGAGATGCATTTCACAATTTGTATTAATTTTGAGGAATACTGAATCTATTTTTTTTATGCGAGAGAGATGAATTAATGCATATTCATATTTCATGATTTCTCCCAACATGGGGACAGAAGAGCTGTCAATCAATACATGGGGAAAAAGTAACTACGATATTATCTAGTAAATTAAAAAAGTAATGCATTACTTTACTAGTTACTTGAAAAAGTAATCTGATTAGGTTACTTGTAATGCATTACCCCCGACACTGTATATGTAATTATTTGATATTTAATATGCAAGCTGATCAAACCCATCTATCACAGCGTGCACCAACATCAAAGGACCATCTGATTATATGATATAAATTATGTAATTAGATTAAAAAAATTAAGTTCTTGTAATTATATCCCACTGTATATAATCAGACTACATGTACTTTTTAGTGATCAGACAATAAAAATACCAATTTAATTAATTATTTGACATTTCTCATTACACTGACACATCAAATATCACTGTTTTTTAAATGTTTTATTTTAAAGAACTTTAGTTTAGTTTTAGCTTTTCATGAAATCACTAATGTAATTAATAGCTAATAGTATTAATAAAGCATATTTCTTTCTCTTTCTGGTTTATATTAATGCGGTACAAAATAATCCTAATGGGTAATGAATGAGGTGAGATTAGATTACTTAAAATGTGTGATCTACAATTAATTTAATTAATTAATTTAATGCGAGTCGTCTTCCCAGCACTGCACAGAACACACACATATTCTCATGGCCTGAATCTTAACGAGGCCGTGTTTGTTTTGACGCTTTCCACTCGGCTTTTAGAAACCAATCCGGGCATGGCCAGCCATCCACACACACTCGTGCACAAATAATCCAGATGCCATTGTCCACCTACCGGCAGTGTAAAGCTGCTCTGTGAAATGTCAGGAGTCCTCTGCTTTACCTGCGAAGTGCGAGAGGCACTGTGCCTTCACCGAAAACTAATCAATCTGAGGAAACTGGGAACAATCATAGACAGGCTCCAGCGAGCTGCCATAAAAACACCGACCGCTCCTCGCCTCCAGTCCGCTCTGTGACCTGATGAAAGATCAATGAGCAGACCGGGCTGCCACTGCACCCCCCCAGTGCAGCAGGAAACAGACCAATAAAAAAGAGACACGAGGCCTCTCGCTTTCTATAAAACAAGTGCTACTGCACTGTACACGATTGAGACTGTCTGCAAACTCACACGCGCATTTATCACAGGAGCATGTCAAGCTTTGGTTCGTTGAGATGGAGATATATGAGTTGTGTGTTAGTGGTTACACACACACACACATACACACACACACACACACACACACACACACACACACACACACACACCACACACACACACACACACACACCCACACACACACACACACACACACACACTCACACTCAAACACACCACACACACACACTCACACACACACACACACACACACACACACACACACACACACACACTCACACTCAAACACACACACACACACACACACACACACACTCACACTCACACTCACACTCACGCACACACACACAAACACAAACACGCACACACATAAGACACACCCGCACACACAGAAACATACGCACACCACACACACACACACACACAGTATACATGCACGTACACACTCACTCACTCACTCACACTCAAAACAACACCACACACCCACACACTCACACTCAAACACACACACACACACACACAGATACATGCACGTACACACTCACTCACTCACTCACTCACTCAAACGCACAATAACACACACACACACCACACACACACACACACTACACACAACACACACCACACACACACCCACACACACACATGATCTTAATATCCTAATGATTTTGTCATACAGAAAACTGTACAATTTTGACCCATGCAATGTATTGTGGCTAAATATACCTGTGCTGCTTATGACTGTCTCCAGGCTCACATCTGGTGTTAAAGCATTACTCTTAAAGCTCATTGAAGGTTTATTTACCATTACAGACCCTTCTGCTGCCATTTCAAGACAGAAAGCCAGAAAGCAGACACATTGTACTCTTAAAAGGCCCTTTCGCAGGGGTTTGTTTGTTTGAAGACGCAGCGCTGTGCTTGAAGAACAAACTTTTCATCTCCTGATAAAAGCTGCATTATTTCCTCTTCTTGATGACTTCTACAATTACTCCGGTTACTTGTGAAGACGCAGCGTTCGCATCCATTTGTTGAGGACAATTAGAGAACGAATGCACCAAGAAGACTCAGCGTATATGTCTTTAAAATCGTTGTTTCTTTTGAGTACCAGAGTGCATTATTAACCAGCCGTCCAACTTGCAATAATGAGCATGCAATCCTTCACTCCAGCACAGTGTATGCATGGTCTCAATAGTGTGCTAAACCTTGAACTATCTGATCAGTGCCTCAGCGTTTGCTTTCTCTTCTCTGCTCTTAAATCGCTCATCTGTTGAAGGTGGGCAACATCATCACGATATTACGTCCAGATGTGACTCGGTGGATGCTAGAAGTGCCGTATCTCATCGTGCAGCATATGGTCTCTATCAGATTCAGATATGAACGTCCAGCTTCATTATGCACAGACGCGGACTCCATGTCTCTGGACAGCAAACATCTGGACTTCTGTGTTTCTAGGCTGTTGATGAGACAAGTCAAGCGGCTTCAAAGACATGGTTTACTTTGCTTAGAATAATAAAAACGGCAGTGCGTTTAATACAACAGAGGGAAAAAATTAGCAGCCAGCAGATACATAAATCATCATTGTCCGATACTGAAAAAATTGAATTTTGTAAGTTGGGAAAACATGATTAAGTATGCATAAAATGCATAACCTCTTGGTCAGTTGATGAACTGATTATCACTCTACAAGAGGAGACTGTATCATAGACGATGTTTTATATATTAGTCTGCTTTCTCTGTCAAAGATGCACGAGAATGCTTTATTAAGGGTTCAATTGAAGAATCAGTTAATTAGTACTCCGATTTGTCAACACTAGAATCTGCTAGCTATCCTATTATTGTTTAATTACTATTATCTACTGTATAATGTGTGATTATTATATTTTCTAGTATGCATTTTAATTAGATTTTCTTTAGGGTGGCTTGTGACATCTTGTCCAGGGACTACGGATAAAAAATAGCCTTTGGCTGGTTCTGGTACATTACAGGAATGGTTTATTAGTGTACAATATCCCTGTAAAAAATAAATAAAAAAAATCACAGAATTATTAATTTTTTCTTTGCAATTATGACTTTTTCTTGCAATTATGACTTTTTTCTCAGAATTATGACTTTATTTTCTCAGAATTATGACATTTTGTCTCAGAATTAAGACTTTCTCGTAATTGACTTTTGCTCAGAATTATGATTTTTTTTCTCAGAATTATGACTTTTTCCCTCAGAATCATGACTTTTTTCTCAAGAATTAAGACTTTTTTCCTCAGAATTATGACTTTATTTCTCAGAATCATGACTTTCTCGCAATTGTCTTTTTCTCAGAATTTTGACTTTTTTCTCAGAATTATGACTTTTTTCTCAGAATTATGACTTTTTTCTCAGAATTATGACTTTTTTCCTCAGAATCATGACTTTTTTTCTCAGAATTATGACTTTATTTTCTCAGAATTATGACTTTCTCGCAATTAACTTTTTTCTCTCAGAATTATGAATTTCTCGCAATTTACTTTTTTTCCGCAATTATGACTTTCTCTCGCAATTATGACTTTTTCATAATGTGACACTGAACACTGGAGCAATGATGCTGAAAATCTCAGAAATAATTACAGTTTAACACATATTTGACATTTGTAATACTATTTATTGATTTTTACTGTATTTTTGATTAAATTAATGCAGCCTTGGCGAGCGGAAGAGACTGAAAAAAAAAATATTATATTAACGCCAGATGCATATGCTTATACAACTAAAGAGTAAATATTTGAATTACATGTATCGTATTTGTCAAAAAACACCAGTGGCCTAAATCGCAGATATTAGCCCTTATGTAATATCTGTGTCAATTAGAATGAATAAATAAGCAGTTAAAAGGTTTTCTTTATCAATTATGCAGTCGAAAGCAATACTTCTAAGAGTCACATGATCTTCTGATTCAGCAGACTGAGCCGCTAACGAGATAAATGTGTCAACAACAAAGAAAGAAATGAGCCTTTCTCCAGTAAATCAACAAGGCACGGCATCTTTACTCTATACTAAAGCCCAATGGAAGTGATGTGCACTAGCTAGTTCTGCCTTGGGCTTCTCTGACGTTCAAGATTATTGAGCCAATGATCAATTCGTCAAGTGTTAAGCAAAGAGCACACGGCAGTCTATGGCTTTTTATAATGATTGGACTTGTTGTGATTAGAGCTCTTAAAAGATCAAGCTTTGAAAACTCGACTCCTGGCTGTCCATATTCCTCCGAGGTGAACAAACCACTTTCAATATTCACAGTCGACATCCTTTTAATTTCTGAGCTGAGATCAATCTAATAATGTTATTTACTGGACGGCATTGAAAGCTGTTGTTCTTCGCTGATGCGAAGGACTTCGATGCAGATGCGAAGCAGGTGAACAGGTGTGGCATTTCTGTACTCTTCCTGAAGTTGATTTAATTGGTTTTGTGTCTCATTTAACGTCACACCAGAGGTGTTCAGCTGCTTTCTGCAGACCAGTCAAGTTCTTCCACACTGACTGAATCATCATTTCTCTTTGATTCTTGTCTTATACACAGAGACACTGTCATGTTAGAATAGAAAAGAGTCCAAACTGTTGCTATACAATTAGATTCCCTAGAATATCATTATATGCTTAAACATTACGATTTGTACTCATGGAGATTACTAAGTACTCAAACCTGTCATTAGATTTTGCACCTGAATATTTAAACGACATTTGACCATACAGTGTCCTGTATCTACATAAATTAATCTCCATAATGCTCTGTCTGGTAAAATGACCATGTCTTGCATTAACTCAAGAAAAATAAGAACTAGAGTATTCAAACAGGAGAGCACGGCGCTCGCAACGCCAGGGTCATGGGTTTGATTCCCAGAGGAATAACAACTGATAACATGTAAATGTGCATGTTCTTAAATGCAATATCAGTCACTTTGCATAAAGTATCTGTCACTTTGCATAAAGTATCTGTTTCAAGATGGCGCCGAGGATGGCAGCCGTGTTGCGAGCTCCGGGAAAACTTTGCAGTTTTTCGTATGTTTTATTTGTTTTTTTGTTGTTTTACGTGTTAGATGTTGTTAGTATAACTGTCTACGATAGAGACACGCTTTTGAACATTGGTTCCTCCGTCGCGCAACGCAAACCGGACTTTGAGTTTCTGAATGCCGGTGGACTGTTCACGGACACGGCATCTGAACCCTTTGTGTGGGTTGCAAAAGCGAGGAGACGCCGCCGACGCCGAAAACGAGGAAAACGAGCTGGCGTTCTCGTCAGACTGAGACGCTGTGCTTTCCGACCTCCTCTTCCAACCATTTTACTGGCCAACGTTCAGTCACTGGATAACAAACTCTGTGAACTGCGGGCGCGGATCTCATACCAACGAGAAACAAGGGACTGCTGTGTTATTTGCCTCACAGAAACCTGGATGTCTGCTATGGTTCCAGACTCAGCCATCGAGCTCACGGGCTTCTCCGTGCACCGCTCGGACAGAACGGAAGAGCTCACAGGGAAAAGCAGAGGCGGGGGTGTGTGTTTCTATATTAACAACTCGTGGTGTGATGAAAGGAACATACACTCTATTAAATCCTTCTGCTCCCCTGATCTGGAATTTCATACGCTTCTGTGTCGACCGTTCTGGCTACCGAGGGAATTTACAGCGATCATAATCACGGCTGTTTATATCCCCCCCCAAGCCAACACAGACCAGGCACTCAAGGAACTGTACAGGATTATAAGTGAGCAAGAATCCGCGCACCCAGATGCAGCTTTTGTTGTCACAGGGGACTTTAATAAAGCCAACTTCAGAACAATAGCTCCAAAATACTTTCAACACGTCACCATCAACACGCGTGGAGATCGTATACTCGACCATTGTTACTCCCCCTTCCGGGACGCATACAATCCCTCCCCCGCCCACCTTTCGGCAAATCGGATCACTCTTCCGTTCTGCTCCTGCCTGCTTATAGGCAGAAACTGAAACGTGAAGCACCCGCTCTCAGGACAGTCCATTGTTGGTCGGACCAATCGGATGCTATACTACAGGACTGTTTTGATCACGTGGACTGGGACATGTTCCGGGCAGCGTCTGATGACGACATAGAGGCGTATTCAGATACGGTCACGTGTTTCATCAGAAAGTGTATAGACGATGTAGTTCCGACCAAAACAATCCGCATCTACCCCAACCAAAAACCGTGGATTAACAGCGATGTTCGATCAGCCCTGTCAGCGCGGACATCTGCCTATAAATCCGGAAACACTGACGATCGGAAACAAGCCAGTTACGATCTCAGGAGATCCATCAAAGCAGCCAAACGAACATATAAAAACAAAGTTGAAGAACACTTCAACAACAATAACCCAAGAAGCATGTGGCAGGGCATTAACAACATCACAGGCTTTAAAGGGAGTAAACCAGCTACTGTGAACATTGCCGCCTCTCTACCGGACGAGCTCAACACCTTTTATGCTCGGTTCGAGGCTGATAACACCGCACACACAGAGAGCGCTGCCGCGGCTACCGCAGAAGAGGTCAGTCCACTCACGCTTTCTGTCACGGATGTAACTCGATCCTTCAAACGGGTGAACATCCGTAAAGCCGTGGGCCCTGATGGCATACCAGGCCGTGTGCTCAAAGCATGCGCTTTCCAGCTAGCCGGGGTTTTTACAGATATTTTCAATCTGTCCCTCTCTCTGTCTGTGGTTCCCTCATGCTTCAAAAAATCCATCATTGTGCCCATACCGAAGAAAAATAAAATCACATGCTTGAATGACTGGAGGCCCGTTGCTCTGACCCCCATCTTCAGCAAGTGTTTTGAGAAGCTTGTCAGAGACTACATCTGCTCTGTGCTGCCTGCTTCACTGGACCCACTACAATTTGCATACCGCAGTAACCGTTCCACAGACGATGCTATTGCCTTCACCCTGCACACTGCTCTCTCCCACCTGGAAAATAAGAACACCTATGTGAGGATGCTGTTCGTGGATTATAGTTCAGCATTTAACACTATAGTGCCTGCCACACTGGTTGCGAAGCTCCAGACTCTAGGACTGAACAGATCTCTGTGCAGCTGGATCCTGGACTTCCTGACAGGCAGAAGTCAGGTGGTCAGAATGGGCAACAACACATCATCTCCCCTGATCCTCAACACTGGTGCACCGCAGGGCTGCGTCCTCAGCCCACTCCTGTACTCCCTGTACACACACGACTGTACAGCTACACACAGCTCCAATGTCATCGTCAAATTTGCTGATGACACAACGGTGATAGGCCTGATCACCGACAACGATGAGACGGCCTACAGAGAGGAGGTGAGTACCCTGACTAAATGGTGTCAGGAGAACCACCTCTCACTCAACATCGACAAGACCAAGGAGCTGGTGGTGGATTTCAGGAGACAGAGCAGAGAACACACACCCATCACCATCGACAAGACACCTGTGGAGCGGGTGAGCAGCTTTAAGTTCCTCGGCGTTCACATCACCGAGGATCTCACATGGTCTGCTCACACAGATGCAGTGCTGAAGAAGGCACATCAGCGTCTCTTCTTCCTGAGACGGCTGAGGAAGTTTGGAACGAGCCCCAGAATCCTCAGGTCCTTCTACACCTGCACTGTGGAGAGCATCCTGACCGGCTGTATCACCGCCTGGTATGGAAACAGCACCGCTGGCAACCGCAGGGCTCTGCAAAGGGTCGTGCGAACTGCCCGCCACATTGTTGGAGGTGAGCTTCCCTCCCTCCAGGATATCTACACCAGGCGGTGTACAAGGAAAGCCCGGAGGATTATCAAAGACTCCAGCCACCCGTCCCACAGACTGCTCTCTCTGCTGCCCTCAGGGCGACGTTTTCCGCAGCATCCGATCCCGCACTAGCCGACTGAGGGACAGCTTTTTCCCTCAGGCTATCAGGCTAATGAACAGTCACAAATAACTCACCTACATCACACTCCCACTCACACAACATGCCATGCACTGCACTTTAACACCGTTCAACTGGACTACACGCACACACTGCACTAATCACAACCTATCTGCTATCACTGGACACCATACGATGCACATCCACGACACTGTATATGAATAATCTGTTGCACCTTTGCACATCTATCTGCTGCTCAACCAATCTGCTGTTAATTTATAATCTGTTGCACCTCACATTATTACTATGTATAGACCACATTATGTATAGATACTGTACATAATGTAGATGTGCCCATACGGTGTATAATGTGTCGTTGAAAATTGAGTATGTCTTTATAGTACACTAAGCGTACTGAGTATATGTATGTGTATTTTGCACATTGTCTTCTGTACAGTCTGTAAATATGTACTGTCCATATGTAAATTGCTGTTGTTTTTTTGCACTGTCTGTCCATATGTAAATTGCTGTTGTTTTTATTTTATTTATTTTTTTGCACTGTCTGGAGCACTGTAAATGCTCCAGTGCAGTTTTTTTGCACTGTCTGTCCATATGTAAATTGTTTGCTGTTTTTTTGCACTGTCTGTCCATATGTAAATTGTTTGCTGTTTGTTTGCTGTTTTTTTTTTTTGCACTGTCTGTCCATATGTAAATTGTCTGTTGTTTTTTTGCACTGTCTGTCCATATGTAAATTGTCTGTTGTTTTTTTGCACTGTCTGTCCATAGGTAAATTGTCTGTTGTTTTTCTGCACTGTCTGGAGCACGCTCATAAGAATTTCACTC
>QVTF01022963.1:50000-53488 GCA_003573665.1 Oxygymnocypris stewartii
GTATTGTCACTGAGGACTTTGAGAACTCAGGCCAGAATAACAGGACAGTCGCATGCTTTTGTGAAGCTGCAGGTGGAACGGGGGGTTATTAGTGAAAGCGTGTTTAGATACTCGCAAACATAAGGCTGATGCTCAGACGAAGTAAACCGTGCGAGAGATCGGTGAGCGGCCTCGATTTCTCGTTGGGAACGATCAGGTGGTGGTTTGGGGATTTTGTGTTCAGGGCATGAGCAGCTGCTGATATTGCTGAGCCACATATTAATAAAGGGTCAAGAATGAGATTTACAGTTAAGAGATTGAGATTATTTTCAGTAATTCAACAATAAATTCATATGTACACAGTAGTGCTGAGAAACGATTAATCGCATCCAAAATAAAGTTTTGTTTAGATAATATATTTGTGTGAATTTATTATGTATATTTACATACACATACAGCATATATTTAGAATATATTTACATGTATAATATTTTTTATCATATGTAAATATAGCTAATATATTAAGTAATATATTTTTCTTAAACATATACATGCACGTGTGTGTATATAAATATATATATATTTATATGTGACTCTGAAGCCAGAACCAGTAATAAGCATCAATTTTTAGAAAATGAGATGTAGCATCATCTGAAGCTGAATAAATAATATTTCCATTGATGTATGCTTTGGACAATATTTGAAAATCTGGAATCTGAGGGTGCAGATTAATGGAAATGGAAATATTGAGAAAATCATCTTTAAAGTTGTTAAAATGAAGTTCTTAGCAATGCATATTACTAATCAATAATTAAGTTTCGATATATTTACGATATAAAATATCTTCATGGAACATGATATTAATATCTAATGATTTTTGGTATAAAAGTAAAATCGATAATTTGACCCACACAATGTATTGTTGGCTATTGCTACAAATATGCATAATAAACATACACATATATATTATGTAAACAGAAACTTTTATTTTGTATGTGACGGCACATGTTCACCGTTCTCGGGGGTGTATCGGCTCCGATACAGGCGTTTCCAACCGGATCGTTATCGGTCAGACAGAGACCGATCCCAAATCGGTTGCTGCCTCCATACTGTGCCTATACAGTAATAATAATGTATTTTAATTTATAGGACATATGTAAATATAATTACTCGTTTTTCATGAATGCATTTTACAACAATACAAAGACCAATATGTAACATTTCACCAGATTATTTTTTCCCTCTAAATACTGTTATTTCACTAAATGTTCAGAAATTATTGTGCACTCATTATTTTTCTAGAATAACTTTGCTGCTGAATTATCCACTAATCTAGTTTATAACAGTATTTTAATATTTTTTTTGTCATAGATTATGATTATATATTTAAGTTGTCTATATTTAGTAGATTGTGTTTAACACACAAATGAGTGATGATCAGGTCAACACAGAAGTATATAAATTCTAAAATGATTAAAATATAATGCGCCGTATCGGATCCGTATCGGCGGATACTGTTCTGAAAAAATGGTATCGTTGCATCCCTATTCAAGACAATAAACCGTGACGATTTCCTCAAAACCTTCAACATTGAATCTGACTTGGTGATCTAATAATTCATGTTGTAACATTATCTCTGCTATTGCACTAGAAAGGCACAGCTCAAAAATCACACTAATGATTGCCTTTTTGAAATATGATGTCTTAAAGATGAATCAAATATGATCCATGGCAATTTTCTTTCCCAAGATGCTTAACACAGCTTGCTTCGCCATCTGGTATGGTATGGTATGGCCATGGAGAAGATGATAATGCACTTTATGATGAGGGAGGATGAAACCTTTGACCTTCACAGCCCTTTGACCTCTCCGAGCGATATTCAGCGGTATTCCTATAAGTAGCATATGCTTGCTCGTCCGATATGTTAAAGAAATTTATAACCAGAGCTTTGTCGATAAGGCCTTGTCTTCTCTCTCCTGTCCCAGTGGACTACGAAAGACCGCATCTAGTATATCTGTTCTGTGGACATACTTGATCTTCTAGCTCGTTTTCAGTTAGATGAAGTTATTTCTGCTGGAAGTTATGACACGTCATGTTACGAATGGCTTTTGTCAGCTGAGCTGTGAGAGCATAACCTGGCGTAGATATCTGCTAGCTTACCGTAATCTCAGTGTTTGAAGCGGACCTGTAGCTCCACACATGTAGTGAAGAGATCGAGTGCAGGTTCTAGTTCATCAGGGTCCCGTGTCTCAATCCTGCGTCCCTGAGCCGTTCCCTTACAGCAATAACGGATCGTTGAGTGTGTTTATTCATAAATAAAGTGGACCTTATAACCACGTATATGATTTATCGTTCAAGGGTGAAGATTCTGTACCACTAGTGACACTAAAATCAATAGCAAAAGTTACCAAAAGCTAGTTGAGTTTGTTCCCCGTACAATGACTCGCTGTGTTGGGAAAGTTACTTTTAAATGTAATGCTTTACAATATTGCGCTTCTCCATTAAATAAACGATACTGATTGTGTTACTAATTATGGAAAGGAATGCATTGCGTTACTTTTGCATTACTTTTTGTCACCTGGGCTGGACTTGCTTATCTGTGTCCCTGCAGCACAAAAGCAGTCGTAAGCAGCACAGCTATATTTGTAGCAATACACAACATTGTTACAAAATTAGACATTTTTCTGTAATGCCCAAAATTATTAGGATATTAAGATCATGTTCCATGAAGATATTTAGTAAATTTCCTACCATAAATACATGTGAATTATTGTTATAAATATAAAAATTATTGATTATTAATATGCATTGCTAAGAACTTCATTTGAACAACTTTAAAGATGATTTTCTCAATATTTAGAGTTTTTTGCATCCTCAGATTCCAGATTCTCCAAATATTGTCCTATCATAGCAAACCACACATCAATGGCAATATTATTTATTCAGCTTTCAGATGATGTATAAATCTCAATTTTAAAAAAAAGTATCTTTATGACTGGTTTTGTGTTCCAGTGTAATATTTGTTTTTGATTTGTTAATAACAAAACCCCCAAAGTTATATTTTTGCCATCTATGAAGGCCATTTCACACTAAAAGTGAAATGTAATGAAGTTCCTCTGTCTCTGCACCTCACTCCTGATTTCTCTCAACACGGGGAACAGGAGAGGTCTCTGTAAATAAACCGTAAATCTTGGGTTGAAAAAGTAAACCCGATATTTTCTTGTAAATTAAAAAGTAATGCATTACCCCCAATACTGCTGCGTAACCTCCACAGTACGATGCATCATCAGAGCATCATCATTTCTCCGTAGCGCTTCAATGAATAGCACACATGACATCGGAGGACCACTGTTGTCTTGTTCTATTTCCAGATGCTTGTTTCCATCGTGGGTCACTTCAGGTTCCCGTGGAGTACTATAGCAGATACACAACCTTCAAAATGCTGCTTTCATTCTTAAAAAACACTCAAAGATTTGGGGAATGAAGTACAGATTGTACAGCAGCAGCTT
>QVTF01022964.1:0-7500 GCA_003573665.1 Oxygymnocypris stewartii
TGAGAACAGACTGTGATTACATTAAGATCAGACCGAGATCAGACTTAGATCATTTTGAGATCACACTGAGATCAAACTGACATCATGCTGAGATCAGACTGAGATCATTTTGAGATCACGCTGAGATCAGACTGAAATTACACAGAGATTACGCTGAGATCACACTAAGATCAGACCAAGGTCACACTGACAACATGCTGAGACTACACTGAAATCAGACTGCGATTACATACAGATCACAATAAGATCATAACAGGATTATGAAGAGATCAGACTAAGATCAAACCAAGATCACACTGACATCACACTAAAATCAGATTAGACTGAGATCATGCTAAAATCACACTGAAATCAGACTGGGATCATGTTGAAGTCACACTGAGCTTACATACAGATCACACTAAGATCAGACTGAGATTACGCAGAGGTCATACTGAGATCAAAATGAGATTACACTGACATAACACTAAGATCAGACTGAGATCAGATTAAGGTCACACTGAGATCAGACTGAGATCATTTTGAGATTAGACTCAGATCAGACCAAGATCAAATTGATATCATGCAGATATCAAGCTGATATCACACTTAGATCAGACCGAGATCACATAGACATCCCGCTGCGATCGCACTGAGATCAAACTGACATCACACTAAAATTAGACTTTGGTCATACTAAGATCAGACCGAGACCAGACTGAGACCATTTTTTTATTAAACTGAGATCAGACCAAGATCATACTGACATCACGCTGAGAACAGACTGTGATTACACTAAGATCATATCAACATCACATAGACATCACCTTGGAATCCCACTGAGATCAAACTAACATCACGCTGAGATAAGACTGTGATCACACTAAGATCAGACAGAGATCAGACTGAGAACACATTGAGATCAGACCAAGATCATACTGAGATCAGACTGAGATCATACTGAGATCACACTGACATCACTTTAAGATCAGAATGAGATCATGTTGAGATAATGTTGAGATCAGATGGAGATCACATTGAGATCAGACTGAGAGCACACTAATATCACACTGACATCACATTGAGATCACACCAAGATCAGTCCGAGATCAGAGTGAGATCATGTTGAGATCAGACTAAGATCCCATTGTCATCACGCTGAGATCAGACTGAGATTGTGCAGAGATCACGCTGAGATCGCTTTGAGATCAAACTGACATCCCACTAAGATTAGACTGCGATCATACTAAGATCAGACCGAGATCAGACTGAGATCATTTTGAGATCACGCTGAGGTCAGACTGAAATTACACAGAGATTATGCTGAGATCACACTAAGATCAGACCAAGGTTACACTGACAACACGCTGAGATGACATTGAGATCAGACTGAGATTACATACAGATCACAATAAGATCAGACCAATATTATGCAGAGATCAGACTAAGATCAAACCAAGATCACACTGACACCACACTAAAATTTGACTGAGATCATGCTAAGATCACACTGAGATCAGACTGAGATCATGTTGAGGTCACACTGAGCTTACATACAGATCACACTAAGATCAGACCAAGATTATGCAGAGATCAGACTGAGATCAAAATGAGATCACACTGAACATAACACTAAGGTCAGACTGAGATCAGATTACGCATCAGGACTGAGATCAGATTAAGATCAGATTAAGATCAGACTGAGATCATTTTGAGGTCACACTGAGTTTACATACAGATTACACTAAGATCAGACCAAGATTACACAGAGATCAGACTGATATCAGATTAGGTCATGTTGAGATCAGATTTAAGATTAGACTGAGATCAGATTAATATCAGACTGAGATCAGATTAAAATCAGATTAAGATCAAACTGAGATCATTGTGAGGTCACACTAAGCTTACATACAGATAACTCTAAGATCAGACCGAGATTACGCAGAGATCAGACTGAGATTACGCAGAGATCAGATTAAATTCAGACTGAGATCAGATTAAGGTCAGACTGAGATTACGCAGAGATCAGACTGAGATCAGATTAACGATCAGACTGAGATCAGATTAAGATCAGACCGAGATCAGATTAAGGTCATACCGAGATCAGATTAGATAGACTGAATCAGATTAAGATCAGATTGAGATCAGATTAAGATCAGACTGAGATCAGATTAAGATCAAACCAAGATTACGCAGAGACCAGACTGAGATCAGATTAAGGTCATGTTGAGATCAGACTGAGATCACAGGCTCCACTGAAAGCTCGACATTCGTGTGACACAAACTCCAGATATTTCCTCCACATCTCTGCTTTCACTATGGAAACGGCCCTCTCACATTATTCATTATGTATTTTTCTGCTGTGACGTGGTTTACGGCATTTGACAGACGCTGACAAGGGCACACACATACACATGAACGTGTGTGTGCATAATATGTGAATGTGTGTGTATTTTCACATTCCACATTGTGTTGTGATGGGCGAGTAAAACATGACAAAATAACACTAATTCAGAGCAAATACATAAATATTAAAATATGAAGATATATATTATAATATCATATTAAAAATTAAGTTAATAATTCATATTTATTATCATCACATAACCAATAGGATGAAATTTATCAATATATAATTAATCATGAACATTGAGAAAATGACAGAAAAACAGCAGTTATAAACGCCTCAGAACACAAAACACATTCTAGTGACACAGAAACACAAAAACGTGTTCACACCAAAAACAACAACATCAAACCTCAGAACACTGAATGTTGCAAAAACACAACAAGCACTTCTCATCATCAAAATTAAATCATTAAGGAGTAGAAAGTACACATTCTTCAGAAATCACTCAGAGACAGAAACTGAACAGTTGAGAACATGAATGAAGCAGCGACTATAATAATGCTATACAATCATTAAATAAATTATGTACTTTATCTGTTTCTGTATTTATTCACAACAACAATAATCTAGTTTCAATAATAGCACATTGACTTTCACGCAGGCTGTTTGTTCTGGAAAAGTGCTTAATCTCCGCAACAGATGCTCAGATGTTTGATTATTCGTGTATAAATGATTCTATATGAGCCATCTGACTTTAATTAAACGAATGCATAAAACAGGTTAATCAGTCAGACAAACGAGCCTCTCGTCTTCAGACGCCGCGGCTGGCTTTAAAAATAGCCGTGAATCTGCGGGAAATGAGCACGAGATGCTGCAGCTGCATCTAACGTCATCATACACGATTGAATTACACAAATTGGACAAATTAATTGTTACGGATGACATTTCAAACGCAGGGACACAAATAACATTTTCTTGTGACCGAACGTCTGAACACAAGAAGAACTGGACATTCTGTCTCTCTAACACACACACACACACACACACACACACCCACAAACACACACCCACAAACACACACACACATACGCACACACACAGACACACACACACACACACACACACACCCACAAACACACACATACGCACACACACAGACACACACACACACACACACACACACACTCAGACACACACTCACACACACACACACCCACAAACACACACACAGACACTCAGACACTCAGACACACACACACACACACACTCTCTGTATGAGGTTTAACACTTGATTTAATCATAGCAATAAATGTATTTAATTATTTTTTACATTTGTGATAACAGGCAAAGCTGCTCATCATGAGTTCCTCAAAGGAACCTCAGAAAATACAGAAACAACATCTGTGTGGGAAGGAAAAGGAGATAATTATTTTAGATTTTTAGATTCTATTTATTTTGAATGCACGCCTAGTTTGTAGTTTTTGTGTGTCCTCAATATTCATTCAACCAATGACTGCTCACCATCCTCTATAACAATGATTAATATTCATTCATTAACAGACCGTTGAACTTGGGCCTAGTAACGGGAACATTTGCAGACAGTGTGTGTGTGTCTGTGTCTTTGTGTGTGTGTGTGTGTGTGTGTGTGTGTGTGTGTGTGTGTGTGTGTGTGTGTGTGTGTGTGTGTGTGTGTGTGCGTGTGTGTGTGTCTGAGTGTGTGTCTGTGTCTGAGTGTCTGTGTGCTGTGTGTGCGTGTGTGTGTGTGTGTGTGTGTGTGTGTGTGTGTGTGTGTGTGTGTGTGTGTGTGTGTGTGTGTGTGTCTGAGTGTGCGTCTGTGTGTGTGCGTGTGTATGTGTGTGTGTGTGTGTGTGTGACTGTGTGAGCGTGAAGGACACACTAGCTCTAAAACGCATCCATGTGCCTCGTGACTTCAGCGTCTGTTTCTCATGAGACTCACGACCGACACACACACACATCTACTCCTGATCTGCTCAAAACATCTCCACATAAGCTCTAGCAGAGCGTTTAACGCTGCGTAGAAGAGTTTCATCTGCAAACATCAGCGCAGCACAGATCCGTCGCACTATAAAGATCTGAAGACACTGACTTCAACAGCAGGAATCAGTTCACGCACTGCAGAGTGACGAGATCTGTGCTCATAGTCACACATCTACAGACACCTTCACTGATTATGAGCTTTTCACAGCAGAGTGTGTCAAGTCAAAGCACTCGAGCTTCAATTCACATGAGATGACAAACATATCTGAATAAACACTGATAAAAATACACAAATCAGGATTCTTCCATAACTGGCATGTATTGAGAATGGGGAAGTCAAAGGTCATTATATATACTCATTTATTAGTGTGTGTGTATATATCTATTCAATTCAAGATTATTTGTATAGCGCTTTTTACGATACAATCGTTGCAAAGCAACTTCACAGGAAATTAAGTTTCTAAAACAGATTTATATTGTAGAAACTCAATATAATTAACTTATGGCAAAATTTGGTTAATTCAGTTATAATCGCTGATGGTTGTCTTCCTCTGAGGTCCTCTGATATATATAATATTGTTAATTTATTTGTTTTATATAAATTTATAATAATAAAAAACTATCTAAATCATATTTAAATATGAATATTTATAAGTGAGTACATGCGAGTATGTTTATATATATATATATGATCCAAAAAATATTTTACACAACAAAAGTTATAAACTAAAATAATACAATTTTAGATTTTGGACAAGTTTAAATTAAGAACATTGTCTTTTCTACTATAATTATTATTATTGTTTTTATTTTTTTTTGTATAATTTATATATTTTTATATTGATATGTTTATTTATTTTGTTTTATTATTATACATACTTATATATAATAAAATAAATACATATTTATTTGCTTATATATATATATATATATAAAACTCTCCAAAATATTTTATAAATGGTTGTTTTTTTTACATTTTTAGACAATTTGAATTTTGAAATTAATAATCCTGTCTTGTCTCCTATCAGTAGGTAAGTAATAAGTATAATTAAATAGGCATAATTTAACGTAGGCAGTGTTCACACTCTAAAAACAACCACGGCTGCCGATACACTGATAGCATCATGTTTCCTCTGCAAACCAATGACAGAAACGACGACAGAGCAGCAGCACGAACAGGAAACGACACGCAACGTGATCCAAAGAGAACTACACACCACAGGATTGTGTAACAGACTATTCTGGTGAGAATCGACAGCAGAACTCAAAGAGCTGGCTACTACAGCGCAGAACGTTTACTAAGTGTCCAGTCATTCCTGAGACAAACTCACATCAGACACACAACAGAGCCGCCGTATAAAGACATTAATGAGTACGTCAATGCTCAAAGACTTCAGGAGTGCTTTGAGTAATTCACCCAGAAATGAACGAGCTGTCATCATTTGAACGTCCTTTTACTATATTTAAATAAAATAGTGTTTCTTTAAATACATTTTTAATAGTGTATGTTTAAATTAACTACTGATTTGAATAGCTGTTGATTACACACACACACACACACACACGCAAACACACACACAAAATCTCGTGCTCACACACACACACACACACTCTCTCTCACACACAAACACACACACACACACACACACAACTCGCACCAACACACACACAAACACACACACACACAAACTCGACACACACACACACAAACCGCACACACACACAACACACCACACACACACACACACACACACACACACACCACACACACACACACATACACAAACACACACTCTCTCTCTCTCTCACACACACACACACACACAAACTCGCACACACACACACACACACACACACAAACTCGCACACACACACACACACACGCACACACACACGCACACACACACACACACACACACACACACACGCACACACACACACATTTCAAACTATTTTGCTAAATATTTATTTTATATTTTATACATGCAAATATTTAAGCATTTTGAGAGTATATACATATTTTAATTATTTGCAGTGCTTCATTGGAGTGGGCGGAGCTAACGAGATCTGAATCTCATCAGACACACAACAGAGCCGCCGTATAAAGACATTAATGAGTACGTCAATGCTCAAAGACTTCAGGAGTGCTTTGAGTAATTCACCCAGAAATGAACGAGCTGTCATCATCTACTCGCTCCAAACCTGTAGGACTTTCTTTCTTCTGCTGAACATAAAACACACGTTGATTTCGGAGAAAAAAGCTTCAATGACTAACGTTCCTCAGCACTAAAGACAGTCATGCGGGTTTGGAACATCGTTAAGTTTTCAGCCAATTAACCTTTTAAGGCAAGAAACTAGAGGTGAAGTTTAACTAGCACATATCAGCATACTCTCACCAGTTGATTATTCACAGTAAATTAAGACAGTTGTTTGGTAATGCAAGTTTTCTTGAATGCTAAGTTTAAATGTGACAATAAATGTTTCATAAGCAGCACAGCTATATTTGTAGCAATAGCCAACAATACATTGTATGAGTCAAAATTATACATTTTTCTTTGATGCCAAAAATCATTAGATATTAAGATCATGTTCCATGAAGATATTCCTACCGTAAATATATCAAAACTTAATTATTGATTAGTAATATGCATTGCTAAGAACTTCATTTGAACAACTTTAAAGATGATTTTCTCAATATTTAGATGTTTTTGCATCCTCAGATTCCAGATTTACAAATATTGTCCAAACCATACATCAATGGAGATATTATTTATTCAGCTTTCGGATTATGCATACATCTCAATTTTTAAAAATTGACCCTTATGGTTGGTTTGTGGTCCAGGGTCACAAATATGCAATAATATGCTATAATTTGCATACATTTCCAAGATAAATTAGAAAATTGTTTAAGTCAGGTTTGAAAATCTTGTTAGATTTTTTTTGACATATTAGACTTTTTACGGTAAAGATTTTGGATTTCTCTTTTTATTACTCCATACATCAGAAAATACTGTCAACAAACAATACATTTTTTTCACCATGTTTTATGAATATCATATAATCTTGCCTCAAAACCTATAAATTGTCCAGTGGATGAAAAAAACACTGGTTTTGTTTGTAGTGTCTCTTTTTATTTGTTCATTTTTTGGATTTACGTCTGTATATTTCAATTT
>QVTF01022964.1:22500-25000 GCA_003573665.1 Oxygymnocypris stewartii
ATGTAGCTAAACGATTGAAAAACTATTGAAACAATGTAGCGAAATGATTAAAAAACTATTGAAACAATGTAGCTAAACGATTGAAAAACGATTGAAACAATGTAGCGAAACGATTGA
This sequence comes from Oxygymnocypris stewartii, assembly GCA_003573665.1. NCBI lineage: Eukaryota > Metazoa > Chordata > Actinopteri > Cypriniformes > Cyprinidae > Oxygymnocypris > Oxygymnocypris stewartii. Next base: position 22,618 of record QVTF01022964.1, read on the forward strand.
AAAACTATTGAAACAATGTAGCGAAACGATTGAAAAACTATTGAAACAATGTAGCTAAACGATTGAAAAACGATTGAAACAATGTAGCGAAACGATTGAAAAACTATTGAAACAATGTAGCGAAACGATTGAAAAACTATTGAAACAATGTAGCGAAACGATTGAAAAACTATTGAAACAATGTAGCTAAATGATTGAAAAACGATTGAAACAATGTAGCGAAACGATTGAAAAACTATTGAAACAATGTAGCGAAACGATTGAAAAATTACTGAAACAATGTAGCGAAACGATTGAAAAACTATTGAAACAATGTAGCGCAATTATAGAAAAACGATTGAAACAATGTAGCGAAACGATTGAAAAATTACTGAAACAATGTAATGAAACGATTGAAAAACTATTGAACCAATGTAGCGCAATGATAGAAAAATGATTGAAACAATGTCGCGCAATGATTGAAAAACAAAACAAAACATTTAAGTTTTTACACCCAAGACATTAAAAGAACTTCTTGATTGACACGATTGATGATAACAACGCTGTATTGGGTTGTTATGCATGTCTGATGGTTGCTAGGGTGTATTGTTTGGTTGCTAGGTGTGTCTCTGTAGATGCATCTCATGTTCTTCAGCTGTTGTCAGGTCTGGCGCACTAGTGAAGCACCTGTGTTTCAGACATATGATTATAATACATGCACACGTTTCTCCCGAATCAAAGCACAATCAATCAAAGCACACAGAACATGATGGAAACTGCTTTCAAACCTCATAACATGACATTTAAACAGTTTCTCAGAACGAGTTTAACATTCAAGGAAACCTTTCTTTATAGCAGAAGAAGAAAAAGGTGTTTGTTTTAGGAACTGATAACCAGAAATGGCTCTTCTGTGGAATCACTGCCAAGAAGAAAAACACTTTGGAACCATTGTTTTTAAGAGTGTGTGATACTACGCGTATGACTCATAAAACATAAAACACTTTTTTGGTTTACCTGCAGTTTAAAGCTAACTGGTTGCAAAGAAAAGTGAACAAACGGATCATAAATCAGCCGAAATTATGTTAAAACCAACGTTTACAGCTAAATATTAGTAAAAAACGTTACAGAATAAATCAGTAGAAATGTGCTGTAAATGTAATTTGTTGATAAATGATGGCATTGAAAGCTAACTAGTAATTAATATAGTTTAAAATGTGCTGGAAATGATGTCAGTTGTTGAAAATAAAGCTGAAACAATGTTTTTTTCCTATATTTATAAACCATTGTTTATAACACCCATGTTGAAAAGATATCGGAACAACCTGAAATCAATATTAATTCAATTAGTAAATTATGTAAAAAAATGATTTCTTACATGTTCTCCAAGTAAATACTCTATTTACTATTACATACATAATAAAAGCCATGTTTACCTGCATGTCACCAACGAGTTGATTAATAATGACGGAAATATTGAAATAATGCAAAAACTCGAAGTACACACTCAGAACAAAGACCGGCACATTTATGAATGCGTTATGTAATAATTATGGCTGCCACTAACGACTATTTTTATTTAGATTAATTTCCCACAAAATCTAAAATTTTACTTAAGAATATTTTAATAAATTACATATTTTATTAATCCAAATTTTTATGAAATCCTATTTAAAGCTAAATTAAAAGTGTCCGAATTCCTGAAATCCGTTCAGTATTATAGCGTAAGAATTATGGTATAAAGGAGTATTTACCAGAAATATTATTTCAGTGAAAAATGTAAATGTACAAAAAAAAAATTTTGAATTTTGAATTGCTTTTGATTTTTCAAATTGAATGGAACCGTTAAAATGTACTCCATAAAAAGAATGGAAAACAGAATTTGGTACAGACAAAACTGTAAAACTCAATTAATTAAACAGGCGTATTGATTAATACAATTGTAATTAACCATTAAAACAGAGTATAGAAAATAAAAATGGACAAAAATGATTTTGGAAATAAAACGGATTTCATAGGGCCATATAATTATATATATAAAAAAATTGTGGTAATAAAAACACCTTTTAAAATGACTTAAAATACATATATAATAGCAATAATAATTAGTTCAAATAAATAAATCATGGTTTTATTGAAGAAAGATGTTGAAATACATAATGTATAATAAACAGAGCTAATGTAGATTACGCATTATCACAAAGGCCTGCAGGGGGCGCCAGCGGCCTGGTGATTATATTTACATTACTGCGAGAGATCTTGTTCAGAACAAACACATTCATACAGGTTTGGAAATACTTGAGGCTGAGTAAATGATGATTGAATTTACATTTTTGGGTGTACTGTCTCTTTAAGAGAAGTATTGAAGAACAGCGCCACCTGCTGGAACAGCGTGAAGAAATCTCAC
>QVTF01022964.1:30000-42500 GCA_003573665.1 Oxygymnocypris stewartii
AATCAGTCACAAAAAAAAATGAGAGAAGCGCTAATTAATTAATATTTTATCGTAGTGTTATATAGCCCAGCCCTGGAACTCTTATACTAACAGATATTAAAAATCATAACAGCATTAAACATTACGACTGCTTTGAGTTCAGGCAATGATACACAGAGAGACACATTAATTGGTACTTGAAATAAACCTTGCAACTGTGCGGGTCGACCCTCGTTGGAAGCGAGGTCTAGCAGATTTAGACGATCTAGAAGCATCTAGTCGTTCTCTTGGATTTATAACGACAGCCAAATCGCTTGATTGAGACTTGATAGAAGTGTGCACGGCGCTTTTGCTGCCGAGGTCTCGATGCTCTCGTTATCAAAAGCCAAGGACGCAAATCGCTAGCCGAATTTACTCTCATCTGGTTTGGGTTGGGGGGAGGGGCTACGCATAGTTAAGTAGCAGTGGGAGGAGCCTCAGCGAAGGGGGCGTGGCTGCTCGGGCCCCGGTCATATGGGATTTGCTAGATGCCTCACGAAATGGTAAAGACTCTCTGAATCAAACGATGTGAAACCTGAAAGCTTTGACCAGGTCAGTCATTACATGAAATCCCAAAGAACAGTGGAGAAAACATCAGTGCAGAGAACAACAAAACACCCCCACACCCCCACCGTTAACCCAACAAACATACAGTCAGAGTGTGTGTGTGTGTGTGTGTGTGTGTGAGTGAGTGTGTGAGAGAGTGTGTGTGTGAGTGAGTGTGTGTGTGGTGTGTGGTGTGAGTGAGTGGTGTGTGTGTGTGTGTGTGTGTGGTGAGTGGTGAGTGAGTGATGGCTGAGTGAGTGAGTGAGTGAGTGTGTGTGTGGCGTGAGTGAGTGTGTGTGTGTGTGTGTGTGAGTGAGTGACGTGAGTGAGTGAGTGTGTGTGGTGGTGTGAGTGAGTGTGTGTGTGTGCGTGCGTGAGTTGAGTGACGTGAGTGAGTGAGTGAGTGTGTGTGTGTGTGTGTGTGTGTGTGTGTGTTGTGTGTGTGAGTGTGTGTGTGTGTGTGGCAAAGAGAGAGAAAGAGACACAGAGAGAGAGGGAGGGAGGGAGGGAGGGAGACAGGGAGGGAGGGAGGGAGAGAGAGAGTGAGGGAGGGAGAGAGAGAGAGAGAGGGAGGGAGGGAGAGAGACAGACAGCGAGAGAGAGACAGAGAGAGAGAGACAGACAGCGAGAGAGAGAGAGAGAGAGAGAGAGAGAGCGCGAGAGAGAGAGAACAATATCAAACAGCAGATGAACAGCAGTGTTATAGATCAGACCCAGCGCTGGGCGAGATCACGGACGCTCGTACCTGCTCCAGCGCCGCCGGCCGTAGCGGTGGCAGTCGTAAGCGTAGTGGCCCTTCTCGCCGCACTCGTAGCAGCGGTCGCTGGGGTCGAAGGGACGGCGGGTCGGTGGACGCTCGAAGCGGGAACGCCGCGGCATTCCGGTGGAGAGTTCGACGCGAATGCGAGAGCCGCAGATCACCCTGAACACAAAGCACAGACGGAGCAGATTCGTTTTAACCGCATACAAAATAACACTTCATAGTAGGGCTGGGTAAAAGATCTCAATATCTAGCTTGATTTAATTGATCAATTCTCACTTTTATCGGTTCTTAAATCCCAAGACGCCTGTTTTCAGGATCATTTAAGCGCACCTCCCATTCAATACATCACAATAAGCATTGTGCTTTGGTACTTTTATTATGAAACACAGTCTCAGATTTCAATTTCTGTGCGTTGTATTGACAATAAATGCCATTTAATGTGATCTCTATAGCGCCTGATCATCTCCTCCGCTTTATTACTAGTATCATAGCACAAAATAAACATGACTAAACATCCGAAGGTACCTTAAAGGGATCCCAGGGTATTAAGACATGTATAGCTTAATATAACGTAATTGTGTCTTATTTAAATTATTAGAAAACCCATGAAACATAGAAAAACTCAACATCGTTTTTGGACTATAGGGGGCGCCATTATTTATGTGCACAGTGCACCATTCACTCGGAGGGTCTTATTTCTATAGCCTTTGGCTTTTTACCGAAACACAAGTCAGAAAATACAACACTGATACGATACCACATCGTGTGGAAGTCGAAGGCAACAAGAGAAGCAATGAAAGACTTTCCAAGCGATAAAAAAGATGCCTGTGGACGAATAAAACCTCCTAAAAACCCGCTTCATTCTCTTTCCACTTTATCCCTGATGCCTGAATGCCAAGCGTCTCGATCTCAGGTCAGAGGTCACTCACTTGCCGTCGAGTCCTCGGACGGCGTCCTCAGCGTCTCTGGGATCCTCGAACTCCACGAAGGCGAATCCCGGCGGGTTGCGAGCGATCCACACCGTCCTCAGCGGCCCGTAATAACTGAACGCCCGCTCCAGCTCACCCTTACCTGACCCGGTGCCCAGGTTCCCCACGTACACCTTGGTTTCTGACAGAGGAGAGAGGGTCATCTGCGTTTAACATCTAAAACCAATCCAGAAGAACTGTGTCTGCTTCAAGAAAAGCTCCTGAGAAACTCTGCTCAAGAGGACAAAACCTGCTTTAAACACAAACATGTTGATTTCGTTTAGTTCATAGATAATCGTTTTACTGCATAAGTGTCTAAAGCTTTTAGGTTTCTCAAAGAGCGTCGTCTTCTCAGTCGTTCCAGACAGACTGATGAACCTTGTATTTCTCACGCTGAGATGGGATAACGATAATTAATAGACGAGGGAATACAGAAGTCAGGAGTTCATAGCTGTCTCGAGTTAACAGCCAATCAGAAATTAGGATGGTGTTGTTTCCGGGTAGATTACGCCATTCTGCCACAACACGGATGCGCGTCGGTAACCCCTTCATATTTATTTTTTTCCGATTTTAAGATTCCAGGACGAAATCACTTAAAACATAGTGAGAGATGAAGTTGAAACACAGCCAAATTCGTGCAAAATTATTATTAATACTGTCTAAATAAAAACTCCCTGCAGCTTTAGGCTGATCTGAAAGCACTAGAGATGTTATAACAGTTGGTAAATATAATAAAACACAGACAAATTCATCCAAAGAAAATACAATGTTTTATATATTTAAAAAAATATCAAAAATACAAAGATATTTGGCCCCACTCAACAGCAGAGGCTTCTTTTTTTATATAATTTTTTATTTAAAATACATAAATATTTTTATTTTAATAGAATGAATTTGTCTTTCATCAGATGTTATTATTTATATTTTTGCTGGTTAATTATGAACAATAGGTAAAATTGAACTGCTAGCAAATATTTGAGTGACTCCTCCCCTTGGTGTGGCCCCTCCCATTTGAGTGACTCCTCCCCCTTTGTGTGGCCCCTCCCCTAATCTCACTCTGTACTAGTGTTCTTATCATTTTGGCCAAAACTGTATATAACTCGCCTCATATGATTCCCAACATAAACAGGATTTTAATTATATACTACTCTTGTTGTTATAATATATATATATTAGGGCTGTCGCGACTCGTCGATTTTTAAAAATCACCGACTTCATTTTTTCATTTCGCGTCGATTACGCGGCAAAATACCGGAAGTGGCGCATTTCACAGAGAGAGAACCCATATAAAACATTACTGTTTTCCAAGGCTGTATGATATATTAAACCCATTTAAAATCACAAGTAAGCATAATTGTGAATTCACAAACGCTATGATTTAATTAAATAATTATATGCGATGCAGTTCTAACACAGTATACGCGCTTTAATTATGTAACGTAAAATATAAATTATGAAAATGTATTAAATTATTAAAATGTAAATTATGTTCGTCTAGGTTACGTGCGTGCGTCACACAGCGGCTCCGTCAAAAGTAGTTATATTTCCAGTTTTTTATAAAAATTTTAAGTGCTTTTATCATTCTACTGGTTTTATATAAATATATATATACACCAAGTTTTAATTTATTTTATTTACTTTTAGGTAACATTTTAAATTTTTCAAATAAAAACGTAAGATTTATATTTTATTTTAGCATTATTTAAATTAAATAACGGCTTTCTAACAGTCTTCATCAACAAAAACAGCGTTGATATACAACCTGTCATATTTTGCGCATGGAAATGAAAATATAAACTCCACACTCACCGTTTTAATTAAACTCTACTTGTTTAAAGATCGTTTTAAATATGAAATATAGAACAAACTGTAATAAAAAGATCCCAATACTGACCTACAACCCATTAAAATAATAATTCATCAAAGTACAAATACAAATAATGTGCTTCTAAACTATAAACGTTATGATTATTTCAACGATTGTTATTAGGCAGTGTTCACAGCGCGTGAGCGCGCCATTACAGTTAACGTTAGCCGCTCGTATTAACACACATAACAACCAGCCATATTTAATACATGAAATCAAGCATTCTGCGTCCGGGTGTGTTTAATTGTCGTGATTTATTTGACTCACCGCCTCCGTGTCGCCCGTGTCGCGACATAATGAAGAAATCCCGACAGAAACAAACAGCCGCCTGTCAAACGATCTCGCGCCAGTGCGCACGCGCTGCTCACTCAAAACTACATTTCCCATAATGCTAGCTTTGGGCGCTCTCTGAATGCGCTCTCATTCTAAATCATTGTATTTGCGTAATTGTGCTTATTTTGTGTTATGTATATCCAGTATGCTCTCTATATGTTCAATACAAATATATGTATTAAAAAATAAAATCTCTTGTGACTCACGCGGGAGTTCGCGGCAGTGACGTCACGCGCGTCGATTTCCTGAGGAGAAGTTTTCGGTGAAGATGAAGTCGCTGATTGATTCGCGGTGATTCAGTGATCGGGCTTTTTCCACGATGCTGCAGTGGACCTCCAGAAGTCCTCGGCTCTGGCACGAGTTCGTAAATCACGAGGTCTGTGTAACGACTGGAGATCAGCAGCGCTTCGAGGGACGCGTGTTCACGGTGGACCCCGTCTCTGCGAGGTAAACATCATAAAACATGACCACAGACACACACCCACACAGCCTCTGTGTAGCCTTCATTATGTTCTCTGGCTGGAAAATGCATTTTAAGGTAAGGGGCTTCCACTTTGAGTCAAATGACTCAGTGAGTAATTTGGGTTTTTAATCTTTAGGTGAACCGTTTGGATTTGTAATCATCATTATTAATCATGAGGTGAACCATTATGAATTATAAGGTGAATCATTTTTGTTTTGAATCATTATGAATTTATTAGGTGAATCATTTGCGTTCTGAATCATCAGTTGTTCAGTGAATCATTAGGGTCTCGAGTCAGTTGTTCGATGAATCATTAGCGTCTCGAGTCAGTTGTTCAGTGAATCAGTAGGGTCTCGAGTCAGTTGTTTAGTGAATCATTAGCGTCTCGAGTCAGTTGTTCGATGAATCATTAGCGTCTCGAGTCAGTTGTTCAGGGAATCATTAGCGTCTCGAGTCAGTTTTTCGGGGAATCATTAGTTTCTCGAGTCAGTTGTTCGGTGAATCATTAGCGTTTTGAATCATCAATAGTTCAGTGAATCATTAGTGTTTCGAGTTAGTTGTTCAGTGAAACATTAGCATTTTGAATCCTCAATAGTTCGGTGAATCATCAGCGTCTCGAGTCAGTTGTTCGGTGAATCATTAGTGTCTCGAGTCAGTTGTTCGGTGAATCATTAGCGTCTCGAGTCAGTTGTTCGGTGAATCATTAGTGTCTCGAGTCAGTTGTTCGGTGAATCATCAGCGTCTCGAGTCAGTTGTTCGGTGAATCATCAGCGTCTCGAGTCAGTTGTTCGGTGAATCATTAGTGTCTCGAGTTAGTTGTTCGGTGAATCATCAGTGTCTCGAGTCAGTTGTTCGGTGAATCATTAGTGTCTCGAGTCAGTTGTTCGGTGAATCATCAGCGTCTCGAGTCAGTTGTTCGCTGAATCATCAGCGTCTCGAGTCAGTTGTTCGGTGAATCATCAGCGTCTCGAGTCAGTTGTTCGGTGAATCATCAGCGTCTCGAGTCAGTTGTTCGGTGAATCATCAGCGTCTCGAGTCAGTTGTTCGGTGAATCATCAGCGTGTCTCATCATCAGGTGATTTTGTTCTTGTCCCCTGCAGTGTGGTGCTGGTGCGCGTCCAGCAGAACGAGCGTCCGTCGGTGAGGCTGATTCTGGGTCACGCGGTGACCGAGGTCCAGATCGTCAGCAGAGGAACGGAGGAAACGGAGCGTCAGATGAAGAGCGTCGTGCTGCCGGACCGAGCGCAGACTCTCAGTGAGGACGAGCTGAAGGCCCGGCGGGAGAGTCTGCGTCTGTGGCTGGATCAGAACCGCGTTCCGGTGACTGCAGACGGGGAGGATCTGTGTGTGGCCAACGCTCTGACCATCAGCGCCCCCTACAGGCCCGGAGACTGCAGCAGCTCCAACGAGATCATCCTGGCACGGATTCAGAGTCTGGTGGAGAGCAACCCGAACCCGGCTGCCCCAGACATTACAAGCTCTTGATTCATGTAACATTGTACATCGTAATAAATATCTCTTGATGAATGCAAACACCAAGACTCGGCTCATTATGGAAGAAAACCGAATCCCGTTTTAGCAATGACACGTGCATTATAAACGCCTTTTACAAACCCGTGCAGTGCGAGATGGAGACGTTTGTTTGTCTGATATCGATCGGATCATGTCACAGCGTTTATACGTCTGGTTTTAATAACAACAGTTCTCTTTAAATATGAAGAGCTCAAACAACACGAGTTACTCCAGATTTCACTATAATCTGTTCTAAACCATACTGTAGTAAAACCAGGGTAAACACAAATTAACATGATATTGTAGTGAAACTGTGGCTATGCAAAAGAAACTACACTTTTACTGTAAATAAAACCATGGTTAATTTTCTTAAGGGATGTGTATTCCTTGGTTTTTATAACAGTGCTGCCTTAATAGTTGTGTGTTCCTGTGGCTCAGTGGTTAGAGCATTGCATTAGCAGCGCAAAGGTTGTGGGTTCGATTCCCAGGGAACACACATACTGACAAAAAAAAATGTAAGTCGCTTTGGATAAAAGCGTCTGCTGAATGCAAGTTTAATAATATCAGAAATTATGGTTCACAAATATTTTATTCGGATCGTGAGTCACTAACCCTCTCCGAAGATCCGATCTGAATCGAATGAATTGCGATCTGCGAATGGAGCACTTCAAAACAGTGAATCATTTTGCGATGCAATGGTTTAACTGATTCTGAGTTTATAAAAGCTCGGTTTCTCCATCATTAGTGCTTTTTACTGCCTCAGCTCGCAAGAGTATCACATTAACACTGAAATAAGAGAACAAGTGTGATGTTTCCATATTTCATAACATCAACACAAATCTATGAGCATATTGAGGTGACTAATTAGTGAATCTCTTCATTAATATGACGAGCTGCAGCTCAAAGCGTCCTCTCAGACTATTGTTTATCAGTGTATATTGTAATACATATTTGAGGTCTGTATAGAGTAAATGATGAACTATATAGTTTGACCGAGTCCTGCGGGATCCCAAGAGAGCATAAAACCATAATTTTTCATATTCGTTCATTCTATTGATCCAGTGTTTGATTTCAAGGCTGTTTGGGTCACATGACCTGAATCCAGCAGAAGTTTGCATCTGTGCTGTATAAAGCGAGACAGCTAGTGTTTGGCATACATTGGTAGAAACCCTTTTATTCCCTTGTTTCAAGAAAGCGGTCGTTTCATCTTTACATACAACAGTTCTAACACGTACAAGACAATCAGGTGTTTCTCCAGTACCTCTTTGAGGGTACCTTAAAGTCCCGGCGCTCTGTTTAGTCCGTTCGTTTCTCCGTCTATGGTCAGCCGATCAAAAACCAACCACGCCGTGAAACGAAACAGCTACACCAAAGACAAAACACAATACAGAGAGTTCCCGGACGGGCAATCCTCATCTCGGAAGGACGATTTTAAAGGGACAGTTCACCCAAAATTACAATCCTGCCATCCTCAAGATGTTATGAGTTTCTTTCTTCTGTTGAACACAAAAACAGATGTTTTTAAGAATGTTGGCAACCAAACAGTTGACGGTACCCATTGACTTCAATAGTATGGAAAAAATACAATTTGGTACCGACTGTTTGTTTACTCAGATTCTTCAAAATATTTATTAGAATACACAAAAAAATATGTTTTGGAACATTTCAACCATACAGTTGACGGTAGCCATTGACTTCCATTATATGGAAACTGAAACTGTTTGGTTATCTGTATTCTAAAAAATGATATTTTTTTGTCTTCTAATTATTTTGAAGAATGTTGATAATTTAGGTTCACACTGATTTCCATTATATGAACAAAAAAATACTATGGAAGTCTATGGGTGCCGTCAGCTTCTTGGTAACCAACATTCTACAAAATATCTTTTTTGGGTTCTTCTAATTATTTTGAAAATGTAGGTCACGAAATTTAGGTTCCCATTGATTTCCATTATATGAACAAAAAAATACTATGGAAGTCTATGGGTGCCGTCAGCTTTTTGGTTACCAACATTCTTCAAAATATATTTTTTGGGTTCTTCAAAGTGTCTTCTTATTATTTTGAAGAATGTTGATAATTTCGGTTTCTATTATATGGACAAAAAATACTATGGAAGTCTATGGGTGCCGTCAGCTTTTTGGTTACCAACATTCTTCAAAATATTTTTTTTTGTGTTCAGCAGCAGAAAGAAACTCAAAAAGGTTTAGAACAGCTTGAAGGTGACTAATTTCTGACAGACTCGGCTGAACCGTCGCTTTAAGGGCACATGTTGCTTTCATTTAATCTCCAGCACTGTCTGTAAGCACGCCGCTCGTCGCTCTACGAGGGGTTTGCGTTCTCCAGGAGCGGCGGCCCGTCGCGGTGGACCGACTCTCTCTTGTAGGTCTTGGGTGGGAGTTTGGGGATGGGTGACTGCGAGGTGCTGTGACGCGGCGGGACGGGCGGCCCGGGTATCTGCGGTGGGAAGAAGGCCTGGCTGGGTTCGGAGCGCCGGCCCTGCGGAGGCGGCTGCAGGTGCAGCGGGGAGCTGGAGAAGGCGTCTGGCGTTCGCACCGGCTCCCGCGGCGGCAGGGTGGGCGGGCTGTCGGGCGGCTCCGTGAGCGAGTAACGGGGAGAGTACACCTTGGTGGTGGGCTGACGCGGCGGGATCGCCGGAGGACTGTCCAGGTGCTTCGACATCATCTAAAACACACCAACAAACACTCGTCACACGCTGTGCGTGCAAGGGACAGGATTCTATTCTATCTGTAGCACAACTGTACATACAGTTTATTTATTTATATTTACATGTGACCCTGGAGCACAAAACTAGTCATGAGGGACAATATTATGAAATTGAGATGTGTGCATAATCCGTAAGCTGAATAAATCAACTTTCCATTGATGTATGGTTTGGACAATATTTGAAAATCTGGAATCTGAGTGTGCAAAAAAAATCATCTTTAAAGTTGTTCAAATTAAGTTCTTAGCAATGCATATTACGAATCAATAATTATGTTGTGATATATTTACGGTAGGAATATTATCATGATTTTTGGCATAAAATAAAAATTATAATTTTGACTCATACAATGTATTGTTGGCTATTGCTACAAATATACCTGTGCTGCTTATGACTGTCTCCAGGGTCACATATTAGATTTCTCATAATTAAACTCCAGTCTGATATTTCAGTTAATGTCAAAAAAATGTAAATCTGTGCCAGTTTTTGAATATAATTTAAAGAGTCACACCTGATATTTGAAAAGCATGTTAGAAATACACATTTATAAGGCACAGATGATATATTTTCATACTGTATTATACAGAAGCTGGTCTCCATTAAAACTGTGTTCCTCGCATAATCTCAGAAATCATACTTTTATATCTCAAAATTCAGATTATAATATTTTTTTTTGTGAAAAATAAAAATTAAAAAACATAATTGTGACTTTTTCTCATAATCCCCCCCCCCCCCCCCCCCCCCCGAATCAAAAATGTCAGAATTGTTCGATAAAAAGTTGCAATTACTTTTTTCATTTTTATTCCGTGGCGGAAACATGCTTCCATTATTTTAAGTGGGAACATATCCTTTGCATGAGTTTATATAACTGTGCATTATTAATACTTGGCCAAACAAGCTCATATGTATTTGTTTTTCATTCATATGCATGTATTGCCACGGACTTGTACTGATATGATCAGTGCTATATTGGTGAGCATCAGAAGCGATGCCTGGAGACTGGAGATGTGTTCGAGGGCACCTTGGAGGGCGAGGACTCGGCGGGCGCTGATTCGGGCCGGCGGCGCGGCGGGATGGGCGGAGGAACGGCGGCGGGCTCGTCATTCCGGAGGAAACTCATCATAGAGGACACTGAAGAGGATCCTGAGACACACACACACACACTGATGACATCACAGGTGGGGGGGTTCTACACATGCTCATTTGTAGGTATTTAAAATCTGTTTTATTACCTTATATACTGTATAAAAAAGATCAATTAACATCTTGAAAAATGACTATGTTAGGTCAAAATCTCATGTTACATGATGAAGTGCTTATGCAGGCTGTTTAAGAACTATCTCAGACCTCAAATACATCCAATAATACCCTTGATTAAAGAGTACTACACCAACCAGGAGCCAGCGCTAGACCAGTCTACCGTCTCATAACTTAATAACAAAATATGACCAGCCTTATGAAAAACACTAGAGGGACTAGTCTTGTGAGACCAATAATAAAACCATATTTTGGGTGTGCAATAGAGCACACTGCACAGAGCCTGTATCCCATAATGCACTCTCCTTATCATATTCTGTTTATAGCGTGACAAATAATCCGAATATCACGGTGCTGCCCCTGCAGTTAGGGGTGACAGGTGACCTGTTTTGATGTCACTGAAAGGGGAGGAGTTTGCTGGGAAACACGTCACATGATTGACAGGAGGACAGACGCATGAGTGAAGGACGTGAGACGCTGAGATACTAACGTGAGCCGTGTGGCAGAGATGCCGGAGTGAATATAGAGTCGCTGTCTGTCGGGAAGCAGAGAGAAACACAAGAGAAGGTGACAGACTGATCTCACTGACTCAACCAATGGAGGGAGTGTAGGGCGGGGCTATCTGTGTGGCTGACCAATGACAGGGTGTGTGTGTGTGTGTGTGTGTCTCTTTAAGTGTGTGTCTCTGTAAGTGTGTGTGTGTGTCTCCGTAAGTGTGTGTGTGTGTGTGTGTGTGTGTGTCTCTGTAAGTGTGTGTGTCTCTGTAAGTGTGTGTGTGTAAGTGTGTGTGTGTGTGTCTCTGTAGGTGTGTGTGTGTGTGTGTGAGAGAGAGAGTGTGTGTGTCTCTGTAAGTGTGTGTGTGTGTGAGAGTGTGTGCGTCTCTGTGTGTGTGTGTATGTGAGAGTGTGTGTGTCTCTGTGTGTGTGTGTGTGTGTGTGTGTGTGTGAGTGTCTGTGTGTGTGTGTGTGTGTGTGTCTCTGTAAGTGTGTGTGTGAGTGTCTCTGTGTGTGTGTGTGTGTCTCTGTAAGTGTGTGTGTGTGTCTCTGTGTGTGTGTGTGTGTGTGTGAGTGTGTGTGAGTGTGTCTCTGTCTGTGTGTGTGTCTCTGTGTGTCTCTGTGTGTGTGTGTGTGTGTGTGAGTGTGTGTGTGTGTGTGTGTGAGAGTGTGTGTGTCTCTGTGTGTGTGAGTGTGTGTCTCTGTGTGTGTGTGTGTGAGAGTGTGTGTGTGTCTCTGTGTATGTGTCTCTGTAAGTGTGTGTGAGTGAGTCGTACTGGAGTGGAAGGGGCTGCAGGGCGGCTGTGGAGAGTCGAACACGCTGCAGATCTCGGTGGAGCTGGATGTGGTGGAGGCGGGTGGAGGGGTCAGTGGAGTGCGGGGAGAGTTTGGAGCTGAAGCGGCGCTGCTCTCCGTCTCGCTGTCTGGGATGCGGCTGTAGCTGATCTTCCGCGGCTCGTTCTGCAGCGGCGTCGGGTGCCGCATGGTTCCCGGGCGGACGGTAGATGGGCGAACACCTGGAGACTTCAGAGGACAGCTGTACTTCTTTGACTGTGAGGAGAAGACAACATGAGAAGAGATGCGACAATCCATCCGTCTGTGATATACATACATATACATGATACAGGGCAGTCGGGGCATAATGGTTAGAGAGTCGTGACCCAAAGGTTGTGAGTTCGAGTCTCGGGCCGGCAGGAATTGTGGGGGGGCTCTATTCACCTTCAATACCACGACGAGGTGCCCTTTAGCAAGGCACTGAACCCGGCTCCCCGGCTGCCCACTGCTGTGTGTGTGTGTTCACTGCTGTGTGTGTGTGTTCACGGTGTGTGTGTGTGTGTGTGTGTGTGTGTGTGTTCACGGTGTGTGTGTGTGTGTGTGTGTGTGTTCACTGCTGTGTGTGTGTGTTCACGGTGTGTGTGTGTGTGTGTGTGTTCACTGCTGTGTGTGTGTGTGTGTGTGTGTGTGTGTGTTCACTGCTCCGGGTGTGTGTATGTTCACGGTGTGTGTGTTCACTGCTGTGTGTGTGTGTTCATGGTGTGTGTGTGTTCTCACTGCTG
>QVTF01022964.1:52500-53917 GCA_003573665.1 Oxygymnocypris stewartii
AGGTTAGGGATTGGTTAAGTGGTATGGGTATGTTAGGGACCGGTTAAGTGGCATGGGTAAGTTTAAGGGTGGGTTAAGTACAACAGTGTAATTATAATTGTAATTACACGCAGGTATTTTTACAATATAAAAACATGTATGTACACAATAAGTGCATTGTACTAGATAATTAATTTAAATGCAAGTACATAGTAGTCAAGGCCACTTAATATAAATGGGACCATGTTATTTGTGTAGGCTATATTACTTTTTTTTTAATTAGAAGTAGTTTAACAGCATCCCCTACAGATTAAAACTCGTTACCGAGCGGTCGTTAGCACCCGGGGGAGGCTATTACTGATTATGATCCATAACACTCAATATAATCATGATTCAGACCAAACTGTGCTTCAAGAACGAGCCACACTGCTGATCTAATCACACCCTGAGCACATGTGAGAATATCGGTGACACATATTTTACATATCGGACCGATATTTACATTTAAAGCATTATCGTCCGATACCGGGTGCATCTCTAAAAGCAACGAATAGGCCATTAGCAGTCTGACCTCTCCGTGAGCAGATCCAGCAGCTCCTGAGGTTTACAGAACGACCGGTACGTGGTCAGAAACGTCCTGACGAAATTAGGATCTGGAAAAAAAAAAAAGAGTTTAACAAAAAACAACTTGATTATCAAACGATTACCTTGGATCCAATGACTGTGCAAATCAAACATAGCCCTGCAGAAGGTGAAAAAATACTCATTTCCAAATTTAAAAGTCAGCTTGTATTAAAAACATAAAGCAAACTAAAAAAACACAGAGTCCAGAGAGCAGGGTTATTATAGTGAAGTAAAACCACTAAAACTAACTAAACTATAAATTTTTTTGCAACTTGAAATAAAATAAATGTCAACTAAACTTAAAACAAGATTTTATGTACTGAAAGAAAACAAATAAAAACTACACAGGCATATTAAAAAACTAAGACAAATTAAAACAGCACATGACAAAAACGTAAAAATTAACAGGAAAGCAGATAATATATTAATATTCTTAACATTACTATTATTAGTATTTCAGTGACGCAAAAATAATTTTGGTGCTTAAATGTGATGAAAATTATGTAAATTAAGTTTTTTGAAATATTAAGGTTTTTCTTTTCATGTTGGAAAAAAAATTCCCATGATTTTCCTATATTTTCAGCCATAAAGCTGTTTTCAGATTGCTCTCATTGAGTTCAAACATATAATCAATCGCTCGATACTCAGCGTTTTCACACAGTGAGTGTGTGTGTGAGTGCGTGCGTGCGTGTAGGAGCGTGTGTGTGTGTGTGCGTGAGTGAGTGAGTGTAAGAGTGTGTGTGTGTCTGATTGAGTGAGTGTAAGAGTGTGTGTGTGTGTTCATACAGAGCAGAGCATGATGGATCTGTTCTGT
>QVTF01022965.1:0-45828 GCA_003573665.1 Oxygymnocypris stewartii
ATGCCATTGTTGACACAGTAAACGCATTATTAATATGTGAAGGGATTTCTGAACAAGCTCTTCTCCGTCTAGATACTCCCAACACACATGCTCAACCTCAATTCACACCGTGTGTGAGTGCAATTAACAAAGAAGTGGAGAAATGAATGAGATGGGGAGTGAAAGAGGGAGAAAGAATAGAGATGCAGGGTGTTAATAGATTACAGCTGAATGAAAAAGCATAAATGAATTAAGATGCAAACAGAGCAGCACACATTAAGCACTGGTTGACTATGATTAATATGTGAAGGGCTCACAGTATTGAGAAAAGGAACTCTGGCCAAGAGAGATTAAAGGAGCCATTAAGAAAAAAGGTGTAATAATATTCCTCTAATTACACAAATCTGTTATTGAAAAAAAGAGCTGTTTCTCGATTATGCATATGTATGGTTGAACTGTTCAGGATATTTGTAGTCACAGTGCATAGTTTCTTGAGTGAAAAAATCCTTAAACACAGATAACACTGAAATATTTTTTTCTGAAAAGCATCCATAATGTATTCTGAAAAACATCCATAATGTATTCAATATTTAAAGATATACTTAATGATGGATGCTCTGGTAAATAGTTCTAATAAGTGAAATATTAGATTGACAAACAACATTGCTACAAAAAAACAACAACTTATAAACAATATTTACTCAAACTTCACAGTAATTGAGATAAGAAATAATTAATTACCTGTTGACAATCTGTCAGTAGGGTTTGGAAATGACACACTCTTCTGTTTAATTGGCTAGGCATACATATTTATTTGGTAAATGGACAATACCAATTATATCTAACTGGCCAAATATTGGTTGAACTAATCAGCATGGCATATATATTCCTTGTTAAAAAAGTTTACTTATTAGAGAATATTATACTTTGAAAGAATGAGTGCAAACTGAATGTAATGTTTTCTGGACACTAAAATGCATGTTAATTTAATGAAAATGTATTATTCAAATGAAACTGGCTGAACTTTAGATTATTTTTCATTAACTTAAGGTAGGACTTAAATAAAAGATCATTTATTCATATAACACCTATTTGTCTGCGGAATATTGTTAAGTGTACTGCTGAATGTTCTGACATGCATTTGTGGTAAACTAATATACATAGAATAAAATAGACCTGTGCTTTAGTATGTTCGTCAACGTATCAAATACGTGTACTATCTTTAAAGCAAAAGAAAAAACAAAAACACATAGCAGAACACTGCTGTACTCGATGTCTTTCTCTGTTTCCAAATTCAGTTTGCAGTATTGTTATGTGTGATCTCTTCCTTCTCTCCCAGGTACTCAAGTGCCCATCTTACCCTTCACTATTTCAGCTGGATACAAATCATGAGACCACCTACAGCTGCCAATGCACTTACCCGACGCACACACACACCACACACCACACAAACAAAACACATTGCACTGCTCAGCTGGGACCAGCAGAGCCTCAATGCTGACACGCTCATTCTAAGTGCTGCTTGGAAATCTAATTGAAGCAGCAATTTGCACATTGTTGCTCATGGGCTCTCTATATTGAGCCTTATAAAAAGACCTCTGGTACCGAGGCGAGATATGGTCCTCTTTCATAACCCTCTCAATGCTAATGTTTGTGCTCTGCTGGCCTTATATACACCATCCGGGCTAATTGAAGCTTCACCTCACTCTAAAATCAATGATATGCCCTGCTGCATGAAAGAAAATAACTGTTTACATTGTCAGCCCCTCCAATGACAATAACTATTAGATTCTGTTTGGGATTATATGAAAACATGCCTGAGAAAATTAGCATTGGTAACATTCACAAGTTGTTTTGGGTTCATTTCATGGCATGGACGTTGGTTTACCACAGAAAATAATTTTGACTTATCATGTCAAAAAGTAAGAATCGCTTACTGTTGGACCTTAAAGTTCAAGTACACACCGAACCAGGATGTAAATATTAAAATATAGTGTTTCAAAATTATAGTCACATACTGAAGCTTATATTTGCTGGCATGTGATTGTACGATATAATGGCTTACTGATCTTGACTCTGCAAAGTTATATCCAATTAATCAATTTTGCTGACATAAACCCAGCTGTTAAACCCAGTAACCTTTGCATGTAGCATGCACTGTTGCCAGTAAGGGAGTGTGTAAACTCTACGTACAGGAAATAGCTCTGTCTCATTTAACCAGAAGTATCTCCATCCATTTCAGAAAAGGCTGATTTCGAGAAATTACAGTTCACCTTCTAAACGGATCTTTACTAAGTGCTTCACACTTCTGCTACTAAATCATCTGGAGAGCAGGCTCTGTTTTCACCTCAGAGGAAAAATAAATCCAGTAACCGTTTCTCACTGTTGCGATCATTTATCGTCATTGTGACTTTATATCATAATTGTGATTTTATATCTTGTTAACTACAACTTCAGATCTCAAAATTTCAACTTCTTCACAAATTTACGTCTGACAATTGGGACTTTATTTCTTTTAATTGCAACTTTATTCCTTACAATTTAAACTGCATATGTTTGTTATTTATTGTAATCTCACCGCAATTTCAACTTTATTTTTCACAGGTTCAAAACTCATGTCATGATTGCTACTTCATTTCCATTTATTTCCGATGCAAAAAGGCAAAAAGTCACTTTCCAAAACCTACATCCTCTCTGTTCCGCCTGAATTGCTGAGACCACCAACCTTTCTTCCCCACACTCCTCTGTCATAGCTTGCTTCCTAATCACACACACACGTTTGTTTCGGTGAATTGTGGGGACGTTCCATAGACTTCTATTACTTTTACTTACTCTTATACTTATACTGACCAAACTGTATTTCTCAACCCCTAACCCAATACTACACCTAAACCTACCCCTTACAGAAAACCTGTATGCATTATTACACTTTCATATAAACATAATTTAGGATTTACTGTATATATATATATATATATATATATATATATATATATACACATGTAAAAAATGTCAGGTTTTATGTCGGGACATTTTTCCCCCACAATGTAGCATAAACAAGTACACACACACACTAACACACACACACCCTTACAAAAAATGAAATTCACTTTTAGTATAGTTGCAGTACAAGCTAAATCAATTGATGTAAACTAGTTTACTAAAGCATACTTAAAAGTATACTTTTATGTACTAGAAAGGGGGCCAATTTAGTCTCAAGGAGTATTGAAATACACGTAATACTACTAGTACACTGATATTTGTATACTTACTACATAAAGTATACTTAAACCTTACTTAAGTATACTTAATAAAATAAACTTGAAGTATTCTACTTCTTGGTAAGGGCACACACACACCCACATCAAATAGATGTTTCAACGAGGCACACACACTCTATAAGAAGAGTTTCTGAACAGGATTGTGTCTCAATGAATAGAGAATCATTACACAACACCATCAGTATTACCACTGTCAGTGGCTGATAATTGCTGTTGTTCTCAAGCAGTTAGCTTGTTTCTGGCACATGGTCGTGCATGCAGACTTTCCAAATTGCCCCAAACGCACTAATTTCTCAAACACTTTGAGACCTCATGTGAGTCAAATCCAGACAGGAGGACATTAATCTGTCTTCCGCTCGGAGATGAAAACACTTTTAGCATGGGGGAAAAAGATAAAAAGTGGGATCAGTTAATGAAAAATTCATTCAATGAAACTTGATGGGTGTAGGCCTGGAAAGGAGAGTGTGTTTTGACAGTGGAGGAAGAAACGTAAATTGAAGGGGAGAGTGGATCCACAGTGAAAAACACATCAATAAATGAGTTGAAAATCTGGAGTGTGTGGAGCTTCGGGTGAGAGAGAGAGAGATAGAGAGATACAGAGATAGAGCAGGCTGGAGGCATACAGAGAATCTAATTACCTCAACAGAAGACCAGCCAGCATAACACACATTAACTCCAGCTGAGAGACATGTGTGTGTGTGTGTGTGTGTGTGTGTGTGTGTGTGTGTGTGTGTGTGTGTGTGTGTGTGAGAGAGAGAGAGAAAAAAGCTTCCAATGTAGCCTGCAGCTGTTGTTGCTCTGATGCCCAAGTCATCCTCTTAGCTATGTGGTAAAACGACTCCATAGATGGAGGGGCTGAGCAGAAAAAGCACAATTTGTATTCACCTTAATTTAGAATGACAGCCTTGCACCCCATTACCAAACATTTCAGCTGTGATTATGATTCCAGCTTTGGTGTAAACGTGTGCGAGTGCCAATGAATATGTCATCCTCTCCACTGGCCTTTTGTTTTTAGCTTGATGGACTAATGGATACACTTCAGAAAAAAATATACAGTGGCCAGAGAAATGTCCTTTCACTTTGTCGTCTCATGATTGTTTAGTGCTCTTAAACTTTTATTGGGCTTTTTGTGTGAAAACAAAGTCATCTGCCGCACATATTACTTTGGTATTGATTTTCAAGGGATGATGTGCACTTGTAAACAGTGCGTTTTTGGTTACGTCTTCCAACTCAGGGGAATAATCATACGCCATCGGCTCATAAATCACAACACATAGCAAAAGGGACCTCGGACTAGGGATGGCTCGATACTATCATTTTGGCTTTGGTACGATACCAGAATGTAATAACTTGGTATCGATACTAAATCAATACCATAAGTGACAAATAATCAGCCACAAAAGATAAGTGAACTGAATTATTTTTATTAAAATAATTATAATTAAAACAGATTTGTATCTTAATACCTTTGATCAAACTGTAACAAAAAAAAAAAAACCTACAGAAAACATAGCTTATATATATATATATATATAACTGAAGTAGCCTAATACAATGATGATATATTCAAATCTTCTTATCTTTTCAGTGCTTTTCAGACTCAGCCAAAGAAAAAGCATTAAACATAAATCTCACTCTCTCTCGCTTGCATCATGTTAGCGGTCGGCAGCGTGGCAGACACATTCCCTTCATATTATTGATACTAAAATGAATATAGCAAAACCCTAACTTAATTCCAATTCAATTAATATTCGATTATATTAAATGCAAGTGCATATAATCATGACCAAACTTCACAGGTTCTAGCGTGTCACACACACGTTTGAGCTTACTGTATCATATCTGTATGTGTTGATCATTTATGAATTTATGAATGATGCACTCACCTGTCGATCTCTTAATTCTCTGAAAAGATCAGGATGAGCAAGTGACAGATGCTTAAAAAGATTTGATGTGTTCCTGTGGAAACATGATTTAGGCCTATAGAAACGCTTGCATACAGCTGCAGTAAGGTCAGTTCATTCACCTTTGTCATCTGTTTTGTATCCAAAGTAATACCATATTTCACTTATACTGTTCTCTTTATTTATTAATTTCGGGTGCGCTGATAGTTTCATCTGTTTGATTCATCGCATCACACTGTTGTAATATTTACCAATTTGGGAAGTACTGTCACCTGAAGGTGCACTTCTCTACAGCAGCATATGAAATACCGAATTGAGCAAAATTATGATATCGTACCGTTTGAAACAGTGTTGGGGGTAACGCATTACAAGTAATGCGAGTTATGCAATATTATTACTTTTTTCAAGTAACTAGTAAAGTAAAACATTACTTTTTAATTTACAATTAAATACCTGAGTTACTTTTTTTCCCATTTATTGACTGACAGCACGCTGTGTGAACATGATCTTACTGTAGTTCTAGACTAAATGTGAATGTGCATTAATTCATCCTACTCGCAAAACAATTATTCATTATTCATCAAAATGAATGCAAACTCTCTAGTATCTAATCCAATTTTATTAACCAATGTCTTTGCTGCTGACCTTTGATGATCCAGTTCAGTCATATTAATAAGCAAAAATGACTTTAGATAAACTAACAATTGTGCTTCGTTGTTTTTTATTGCTGAAGAGTGTTGAACTTCTCCTGTGTTCTACTGTACAGACGTGATTTACTCTTCCTTCAGCCTGAGGTTTATTAATTACACTTTTTGGTGTGAACGTGCTTTTACATTTGCTATAAATAGAACTTCTTGTATTAATAACACACAATCAAGCCCTGCTCATATTTAAAAAGTAACGCGAAAGTAACGTAACGCATTACTTTCCATAAAAAGTAACATAATTAGTTACTTTTTTAGGGAGTAACGCAATATTGTAATGCATTACTTTAAAAAGTAACTTTCCCCAACACTGGTTTGAAATGATCAGTCCTATGTCTGTGTATAACGTGTTTCCGCCTCTTGTTTCCATATTTGGTTTGTTTCCTGTACTTGTTAAGTGTGATTATGAGTTAATTCTTGTCCAGCTGTTTGTCTCATTATCTATGTTTATTTATTTATTCTCACTATCTGTTTATTTGAGTTACATCCTCGTCTGCGTGTTCCTTGATCCTCTCTTGTGTGTGCACATGACAGAAATATAATATACACTGGTATTTTTCCATTAACGTCATACCGTGCATCCCTACCTCCGACAAACCGGGAAATTCTGAGATAAGTTATGATTCAGTGACACAAAAGTTGTATTTCCCGTGTAGATATTAGAGATGTTTAACTTATTCAACAATTACATGCAACAACCTGGTGAATTTCACAAAATCCATCAATAATCTATCAATATTTGATGCAATTTCCCCACATAATAATAATCTGTAAGACTTGAAAACATTTTTTTTAAATAAATCTCTTACTGAGGCTGTATTTTTTTGATACAGTAAATACAGATACAAACATGCTGAATAAACAGTAATATTGCGAAATACAAATAAATAACAATAAAATAAACTGCTACATTTTCAGCATCATTACTCATACATTTTTTATGATCCTTCAGAAATGATACTAATATGCTGATTTGTTGTTCATGAAATATTTATTATTATCAGTGTTAATAAAATGGCTGTGCTGCTTAATATGTTTGTGGAAACCATGATTTTTTTCAGGATAAATAGAAGCTTAAAAACAATTCTTATAAATGTCTTTACGGTCACTTTTCTCATCAATGTTATGCATCCTTGCTGAATGAAAGTATTCATTTCTCAACAAAAACAAAAGAAAAATGTATAAAAAAAGTTGATTTGATTTTGTCGATGTGCTCTGGATCACATGACAGTTGAATACATAGCAACAGCAGGAGGACAATTCATCTATCCACAAACTGTATCTAAGTGTATCCACAAGTCCTTAGCTATGAATACTAACATGTAGTGTCCAAATATATTTAGGAATTATGCTAATGTGAAAATAAAGTTGACCTGGAGCGCTCTGTATTCACAAAGTATGTAAGCAAGCCACACTGGGAGTGCAAACATTTGAGATGGTCTGAGTTCTTTTGGAGTGTTCAAACACAAGCCAACATTCTTATAAACTGCCCTGAAACCAATTCAGAGTCACTTACAAACACTCTAGAAAACAAACCATTTACTTTTTTAAGTGTGAAGAATATTTTAATAATCAAAATAATCTTTTTCCACTATAAGGTTCCATGGATGTTAACAGTTCGATAGAGGCCAACTAAGAACCTTTATTGAAGATTATTAAAAAACATTGAGAAATCAACCAGGGGTGCAATTTCCCAAACAACAAGGAAACTCGCTGCTTAACTACCCAAGTACAATACATTACTGGAGAAACTAACTAGCTAGTCATGACTGTTTCCTGAAGATGTAGGAAGTTTGTCACACATCCGTCATTCAAAGCACATTGGTGGGACCTGTCGTTAATGACGTGAAGCAGGTGGTGGATTGATAAATTCTGGTAATTAATCATTTTGAGACCAAATGAATGTCAGATTATTTCTGTAAATAAAGAACATGACATCTGTTCTCTGTTATTTTGCAGGTTTTCTCACATTATTCTTGGGGTCCCCTGTGGTACTAAAACACGTATGTATGTGCACACTCCTCAAAAAAGAAAAGTTCACCCAAAAATGAACATATTTTTTGTTATCATTTACTAACCCTGAAGTTGTTACAAACCAAAATCTTTCTTTCTTCTGCCAAACACAAAAAGGCTATGTTATAACCAAGTAGTTGCTGGTCCCCATTGACCTCCCTACTATAAAAAAAAAAACAATAAAAAAAACTATGGAAATTAGTTGGGTCAACTGTTTGTTTACCAACATTCTTCACAATCTATTATTTTGTGTTCAACAGAAGACATTTAGGACTACATAAGGGCGAGTCAGGGATGACAACATTTACAATTTTCATTCGGTAGCACTTTATTTTACAGTTCTGTTCCACAAGTACATACTTTGTACTTGTTATAATAATCACAATAACTGAGTAATAACCAGGTACTAAGGCTGAACCTACCCGTAACTTAACTCTAACCATGTAGCTACCCTTTATTATTAGTATTTTTTACAATTAAGTGCACATACTGTAAAACAAAGTGTGCCAACTTTGAACGAAGTGTGACCTTTTTTGGCATTTTGAGTTATGACACGTAAATAAATAAATAAATAAATAATACTTTATACAATTATATAATTATTTAAAATGTAAATTATGAAGGGCCAAACAAAAAACAACATAAAAAAAATTGAGCTATGTGTTTTTGTAAATGAAATATATATATACTGAATATATAGATATAAATTATAATTATTTAGTTATAAAAAATGAATTGTAAATAAAGTGCAACCCTAAATTCTCTTAAGAAAGCGTCATGGAATTACATTTGTATGTGTATGAAATGAAATATAAAGATTGTACTACATGTCAACTTGATTATTTTGCTTAACTGCATGATCTATTTAAGTCCTTATGTCATACAAATAAGAATCTATCATTCTAACCACAGGCTGAGAGCTGTAATTCTAACTTCAAACACAATGTTGTGATGCTGATATTCATGGAGAACTATGAATTTGGGAAACACCAAATCCTTGAACTAGTTTGTTAATGACAGAACTCGTGAGCTTAGTTGCTAACAATGCTTTTGTTAATCGCACCCTTGTTGACTAATTTTATGGATGACTAGATGAAGCAAAACTTACTTTAAGAGGGCTACTTAATCAAACTGATCAAGAAACACTGCATAGAATATTTCCATCAGATATCCTCATCTCTGCTTTCCCTGCTATGCCTGTTGCATCTGCAACTCTAGATATTTCTCATTCATAGACCCTGGTTGCATTTATCTAAAACTGCCTGAGAGTGAGGCAACATCACACTGAGGTCAACACCTCGTGCATCCCAGCTTCATCAAAACAACCACTGTGCCATGTAGCTCCAGCACGACAAGGGCAGGATATTGCTCTGCGTGCAAAAGTGCTAATGTATTCGAGCTGGATAATAGTCTCGCCTCCAATTAATTTGATTGTGTGTGCGGTGTTGACTGCCTCTGCACGTATGCCACCCTGCAGATACAGAAACAGCCCCCCAGCCTCTGTTCACCACCCACGGGGAGATACGCCGTTAACGTCTCTGACAAGGCTATAACGCGGCAGTTATTACAGTGCCACTGCACATTAGTGCTAACCTGTGCTAACCTGACCCAGGCAACTGAGCCGCAGCACCGCTAATCACTAATGAAGCTCAATTACCATCACAGACGCCTTTGTGTCGGAGCATCTATTCAGCGCTAACACTACCTGTTCCCCCACTAGCATCTGGACACTGTCCAAGTGGAGTTTGCAGCTAACCCGCGGTGCTAATAATGCCAGATTTGTATAATTGCTAATGAGCATGTTCTAATGATTTAACTGTGAAATCTTCTGGAATGCACGGCAATCAAATAGAGTGCAAATATGTTATTCCTTTAAGGATGTTACGTTGTCTGTGAATAATAGGCCTAAAGTGTAAAAAATTAATATTTTTTTTTTATGTTTACATAAAATTAAATGAGAAATAAGGTGCAAATTCAATCAAATAATCGATCAATCAATCAATAAGGAAGGAAGGAAGGAAGGAAAATGTGCACAACCAAAAATATAAACATTTAATGATCTGAACAGATGTGACATTTGTTATGGTGACCTCATTAAATGTGTTTTCTGGGAGCAAAAGTGTTCCAACTTGTATGATTTTTTTGTGCCATTTTTATATGATTTATGAAATGTAAAATAAATAAATAAATAAATAAATACAATCATAAATAAATAAACAACTTTATTCTGTTATGATTATTTTTATACTATACAATAACATTTATATATATAAATATATATTATGTATATTATATAAAACATATATTATAAATAAATAAATGTATACAAAGAAAGACTATTCAGTTATATAAGAATTTATATACTATCAAATAATATTTATAAATAATGTAGAAATATAAATAAATAAATAATACTTGAATTACTTATATAATTATTTTTATACCATACAATAATGTTTGTATATAATGTAGAAATATAAATAAATAAATAATGACTATTCATTTATATAATTATTTACATACTATAAAATGGTATTTATATATAATGTCGATAAATAAATATATTTTTAACCACATTTATATGCTAGTAATTCCGTGTATTTCCATGGTAATTCTACGTAATTACAACGGTATGACCACAGTACTTTTATGTTAACATATGTCAGCTTTTTCTATTGCATTACGTTTTGTTTTTTTAATGAAGACATTATTTAGTCAATTCATGTTTTATTATAGCAAGATGTTCAATAACATGACTAAATCATTAATTGCAAATAAATAAATACAAATTCTTAAGGCTTACAGTGTAGCACTTGTACAAACAATAGACCTCTTCTTATAAAATACACACAACTACTCTGTGACTGAAGGATCTTTGGTTTAGTCAGCTGTAGGATTTACACTGTGTTCCTTTGCCTACATTATCAAAGTCTGCCTGCGCATCTTTAGCTGCCACCGCCAGTGCCTCGCTCTTCTAATGCACCCTGAAGAGCTGAGAGAAGGATTATGAGAGAAACGAGTGCCCAGAGGGGCATCTTAGGGAATCCCAGTCAAACCTGCTGGATATTGACAAGCTCGTCACTATTAAGTATTTACAAAACCCTGTGTGCTCGAGCTGGGCCGCTGGCACATGGAGTTATTTGTCAAAGACAGATGGAGAAGCATAAACACAGTCGAGAGTCGGGCGTTAACTTGCGAAGAGCTGTCGCCCAAACCAAATGCAAATAGTGACATATAGAATATTGGCAGAATGGAGTGGGCGACACATAAATCTCTGTTCACTGGTCTTATTTTACAACTAGGCATGCACATAGTAATGTTTCCTTTTATGATTAAATTAAAACAATTGTCAAAATCAAAAAGGCCCAGTTTCATAGACAGGGTTTAGCCTAAAGCAGAATTAGGCCATAGTTCAATTAAGACATTTAAGTAATGTTTACAAACTCGCCTTATAAAAAAATATTACTGATGTGTGCATCTTGAGACAAAACAGAGGCACGGATATGTTTTAAGATCGGTCAATGCAAGTTTCTGTCAGTTAAAACAGCTCAGACTTACATTTTAGTCTAGGACTAGGCTTAAGCCTTGTCTGTGAAACCGGGGGAAAGTCTCTTCTATTTCTATTATATTGAAAAACACAAACAAGCAGAGCAACAAACGTGAAGTGAAACTAGCACTAGTTTCTTTAACAATAGTCCTGCTTTTTGATTCCAGTTCTGAATACTGTAACTAAAGCTACTTTTCTTTTTCTGATTGCCAGGTGCACCTTCTTAATGAATTGATATCTCTTTGCAAACTTGTTTTAGTGAAATAACAGTTGATGGTTCAAATGCTGCCTTCAGGCATCTTAAAAAGAGAATTAAACCGATAAGGTGTGAGTCAGATCCAAAAAGCAGCTCAGAAGGGCCACTTTAGGAAGAGCGCAAGGTATGATCTTTATCCTAATCAATTCATTATTTAAAAAATAATACATATAGCCTGTCCTGTGATGCCCTCATCCAAACAATCCAACATAATAACGCCAAGAGTCCCAATCCCATCCAAATCAGCATATGATATCACAGACAGTTATTTCAATATACAGGTGGTGTTTCCTGCTTGACATTTCTGCCTGCCGCACCTCCGCCAGTGCACCTTTGGGTCAGCTGCAGGGTCATCAGCTGGTGCCACCGTTCACTGATGTTTCGCCCCCTATCCAGTACATCTCCCGGTGGGGGGGGCAGTGGCTTGTGGGGACGTCTCCCCGCCACCCCCTGCAGCTGCCCTC
The DNA here is from genome assembly GCA_003573665.1 of Oxygymnocypris stewartii. Classification (NCBI taxonomy): domain Eukaryota; kingdom Metazoa; phylum Chordata; class Actinopteri; order Cypriniformes; family Cyprinidae; genus Oxygymnocypris; species Oxygymnocypris stewartii. The sequence continues at coordinate 12,149 of QVTF01022965.1, forward strand.
ACTGGGGTACCGAGCCCCAATTCATGTCCCTCCTCCGTAGCCACAACCAGTAGCTTGCCTTCTCTGCCTCCTCCGCCAGCTCCTTGATGGCTCTCCTCAGGCTTATCCCGGTTGTCCCAGCAGCTCGGAGAAGCTGGATTGCGGACTTTCCCACGAAGCCCCTGCATCCTACTTCTACGGGATGGATGGTCGTGGTCCATCCCCCCTCTCTGCACTCTGCTGCCAGATCAGAGTACTTGAGCCGCTTGAACTCGTGCGCCGCTTGTATTCCCTCTTCCCATGGCACAGTTAGCTCAATAATGAGGGCCTTCTTGGCCGCTGTGGCCCACACCACAGCATCTGGCCTTAATGTTGTCTGGGTGATCTCTGTTGGAAAGATAAGCTGGGTGCCCAGATCAACACGCATCTCCCATCCCTTACCAGGAGTGAGCAGACATGTTGTCCTCCGCGCCACTGTCTTCTGCCCGCCTTCTCCTGGTCTGAGAAACGGAACGTTTGGGTGAAGGGTAACTGGAGAGCTATTTGCCCGGACTCTACACCTTTCCAGCTGCTCCGCCAACTTCCTCAGCACCTGATTATGCCGCCACCCTGCGTCAATGCAACGTTACACCCCGACAGAATATGTTGAAGGCCTGCCTTGGCTTTATTGCACAGGGGGCACTTGTCCTCACTTCCGAACCTCTGGGAGAGATTTCGGGGACAAGGGAGGGTGTCGTACGCTGCCCTCACGAGGAAGCTGAGCCGTGACTGCGGAGTTCGCCAGATATCTTCCCAGGTTATGACCCTGTTACTGATGTCCTCCCAGCGGGTCCATGCTCCTTGTTTGCACTGGGAAACAGCCTTGATAAGGTAACGGTCCTGTTCCACTTGTGAGACCTCTTCCTCCACCATGGACTTCCTCTGCTCTCTTGTGGCTTTGGACCAAAACTGGACTGGCTCTCCCCAGCCCAACCCTGCTCGACTGTGTTGGACTCTTCCCATGACCTCCTTGTGTTGTAGCCTGTTAACGGCTTGGTCGACCTCCTGCTGGGCCTTCCATCTGTACCCAGTGCGGATTGTCACCCCTGCTCTCTTCACTGCTTCGTCTCTGGATTCCTTTAGCTCGAATACAAGACTGGTCTTCTCCTGCTTGTATCCGAGGTTGATGGACTTCAGAGGAAGCTGAAGAGCATTCTTGCCGAAGAGGCCTGTGTCAGAGAAGCAGCGCGGGAGGCCCAACCACTTCCTGATGTAGGTGTTGGAGATGGTGTCCATCCTGCTAGCCAGGGATGATGGTATTTCGGACACCTTCAGGGGCCACATCACCCGCTGGAAAAGTGTGAACTGGTAGCACCATACCTTCAATTTCCCAGGAAGCTGGCTGCTGTCGATTTTTTCGAGCCCCTCTCTTAGCTGCTTCTGCACCAACTTCCCCATGTGTCTGTCGGAGAGCTCTGGAGTATACTCCCTTCCAAGACTTCGGACAGGTTGCTCTTTCAGCAATGGTATCTTTTCCCCTCCTGCTGTGAACACCGTCCTGTCGTCCCTCACCCCTTTCCTGATCGAAAGGCTCCTAGATTTCGAGGGCTTAATCTTCATCCTAGCCCATTGTATCAGCTCGTCAAGACGCTTGAGGAGCCGGGCTGTGCATGGAGCTGTCTGTAAGATGGTTGTCACATCATCCATGTACCCTCTCAGTGCCGGGAGTCTTCCTCCTGATGGAGATCTCAGCCCTCTAGCCATCTGTCTTGCTCCGATGAGGATGATTTCAAAAGCTGCCACAAACAGGATAGGGGATATTGAGCAGCCCATGGCAATACTGACCTCCAACTGCTGCCATCCAGTCATACGGCCATCGTGAGAGAAACACATTCGCAGGTTGCTAAAATACTTGGCTATGATGGTAATTACACATGCTGGAACGTGGAAGAATTCCAAAGCAAACTCAACCAGCTTATGTGGTACTGAGCCATACGCGTTCGCCAAGTCAAGCCACACCACGTGAAGTTCACTCTTCTCTCTTTTGGCACGTTGTTTCTGCTCCCAGATTACGGATGTGTGTTCAATACATCCTGGAAAACCTGAGAGCCCAGCCTTTTGACAACTTGTGTCGATGTAGTGGTTGCTGCTGAGGAAGCTGGTCATCCTTCTTGCCAAAACTGAGAAAAACAGTTTCCCTTCCACGTTCAGCAAGGCAATGCTCCTGAACTGATTTATGGTGGTGGAATTCCGCTCCTTAGGAAAGAAGATTCCAACTGCCTCTTGCCACTCAACTGGAATGGATTGGTTCTTCCACACAACCCGCATGAGCTTCCACAAGATCTTTGTCACTTGTGGGCAATTCTTGTACACTTTGTATGGAAGCCCATTTGGACCTGGTGGTGAGGCTGATCTGGCCTTTTTTAGGACCTCTCTAATCTCACACAGCCTGGGTTGGGAGGTATCGAATGGGGACCTTGGGGGAACTGGGCGTGGCACATAACCTGGTGAGCCGAGTGGTGTATCTTTGGCTGCATCCATATATTGGCCCTTGATATAATGTTCCAGATCCTCTTTAGAGATGACCAGCTTACCACTCCGCTTCTCGTCCAGCAGCTGGCGGGCATGCTTGAAAGGGTCTTTGAAGAAATTCTTCCTTTCCTTCTCCTTCCGTTTCCCCCGCCTCCTGATCCGTTCTGCCCGACGTAGCTTAGCTAGCCTCTGCTTAAGGTCATCCCATAACAGCTTAAGGCCTTCTTTTTCCTCTGGAACTGCTTTCCTCCACCTCTTCTTCAGGTGACGCCTGTCAGATATGAGCAACTCAATGTGTCTTTCCCTCCGTCCTTTCTGTCTTGGGGCTATGGTTTGTTTGGACGTACACTCTCCAAACCTCTCCTTTCCCATCAAGGTTAGCTTGTGCTCAACCGTTCCTCGCAAAGAATGCTGCAGCACTCCACTGAGGTGTTCATCAAGCCTGCACCAAACCTCTTGCATACTTGCCTTTGGCCACTGGATCTTGGTGCGCCTTTCTGGATGCTTGCGTTGACTTCCTGGTTGTGTGACTTGTGGGGGGACAGTGCGCATCTCGCTCTCATGGCTTGCCTCCTCTTCTCCTTCAATATATATTATATATATAAAGGCAACAATTGCTATGATTTTTCTGCATCTGAATTGGTATTTATTAGGGGTGACCCCGAATAGTTGACGATTCGATGCTTCGGAAGTGGAATATTCGCGGGGTGTTATGGTCCTACCATTTTGGATATATGGGGGTGCTCAAATGTCTGATTTCACACAGAACTACTGGTTTTCTCCCAATAAGTTAATACAGCCTATTATGATAATGCTGTAAATAAGGATCTGGAAAGAAAGAAGCTATAAATAAATATTTTAACATGCGTGAATAAATCCTACCACCCCTATAGTTTTAAGTTTAAATTTTCATAATCCGTGACTGACAGAGAAGCATGGCGGCAGGGATTTAAATCTTTAAAAAGACAGGATTTTTTTTTTCAATCAGGTAGAGAACAAGTTATTTCAAAACATTTCGGCCACTTTATAGTCTATAGTGTATATAGACCTACTATTATTTATCTCGTATGAGATGCATTTGGTTGAGTTGAGCTGCAGTAAAAGCGCTTTATTGTAGAAGGCTACTATGGTGATTATCTCTTCAGCATGCATTGCGAGCAGGACAAACAACAATAATATTAATGGCTATGACTCGGACTGTCATATACATAACATTATAATGAGAACACTATTATAATAAAACACTGTTAATTTTGAGTTTAGCTTGCGTGTTTCTGCATGTTGTTGCATGAGGAATGCATTCACAAAAGGGGTTCATTCAGAGCCGCGCAGACACGTTCACTTGTGCACTCTGGGCTTTTTGTGCAGATAGCCTGTAAAGTCATACCATAAATAATGAAGCATATTCTGTATGAGAGAAATGAGTTCAATCCCATTCATAAAAAAAGAGCTATCATATGCTTCATTTTACTGGTCATCTTCAGCGTGCGCAGCTCAAAACAGAAATGCAGAACATGAATAACTATGGCATATAGCCTACATAACTAGGCTATGAAAAATTTGTGTGCATTCTTAGGGTTTCGCTGATGTTTAATGTTAACTATCTTTTAATAAAAAAAAACAAAACATTATTTACCCCGTTTGTATCTGCGAGGCATCCGTTACACATTTCCATGTGTGTTAAAGTCAGTAATAATTACTGTCGAATGTCTGACTTGACTCTTGGTAATGTATTTTGCCCCGCCCTCAAACATATGATTCCACTATCAGTCGAATATTGGCAAGATTCGAAAATTCCGATTCGACTATGAAAATCTTTAGTCGAGGACACCCCTAGTATTTATATAGTTTTATAGTTTATTGAAGCTCAAAGGTGGTATGAATGCATTCACAATTGCATAAATACTGCCATGAAATGAACGTGCTAAAGGTTATTTTAGCCTGATTTACATCCTATAGGCAATTGTAGCCTGAATGTTATGCTAATCAGACTTCTTATTCTATGCTTATTCTATCAGTTATTATACTTAGTGTTGTGAGAGTTATGACAGATTTTTACGCCATATTATATTAACCCTTGCTCAGATGTTGACAGCTAAACCAGCAGCTTTTCTGCCAGTCACACAAATAAAGATACACATGCACATGTGTTGAGAGCATGTCTTGTGACACCTGGTAGCGCGGCCTGATTCGATTAACACTTCCTCGGCTGTAAGTGAGACTCTAGGATGGCTGTATGTGGTATCTGTAGATCCAGTCGAGAGCAACCCTTTTTCTTTTCTTTTTTTTTACAATGGATAATTTCTAGCAATTAAAAGAGAGCTTTAAAATTTGAAGATGCAAACACTTGTTGTAGGAGTTAAACAATTAAGTGATTGATGCGAGATGGTAAAAACAGAAAGTAAACAACGCAATTCAAAGTTGTACCGTCAGCTCTGGGGAAGGAGAGTGTGAAAAAAGCAGTCCTGTTAGCGTTTGAAACATAGACTGTAAAAAAAGAGACGTAGTGTCCGTGATGTCACCCGTAGTTTTCTGAAGAGGATTTTTAACATAAAAGAAGCTCAAAGTGGGCGGAGCCGGCCGTCGACATCTAGGCAGCGAGTCACTCCCGGATAATTGAAAATGGGCAAAAAGGCGGGAGGTGGGTGGAGCTGGTTGCTGAAACTACGCCAGCCTAGCGTGACAGTGGTGATAGCAGCTGCAATCCACCTGTCACTCCAGTGGCCACACCCTTAATTATGCAGAACTTAAAGGCTTAATATAATTTAAATGGATGAGTTATAAAAAAAATCACCCCCCTCATAGTTGTAATGAAGGGCAAAATTATCTATATAGACCAAAACCAATTTTTGTACCAGGCTGTAAACATACTTTGTTTCTGCTGTAAAGTTGGGCATTTTAACATGGGGAGTCTATGGGATTGACTCCCTTTTGGAGCCAGCCTCTAGTGGCCAGTCGATGAATTGCAGTTTTAGTCACTTCCGTGTTGGCTTCACGAGAGGGAGCGGGAGGTTGCCGCTTGGTTTGAACACATCCAAGATAACAGGAAGAATGCAAGCTCAGACAGAGTCACATGTGGGTCACACAAATAAATTGCCCTGTGCTTCTCTTTAAAAGCATCATCTGTCTGTTAGCCAGACAAAGTGTGTCAACACCAGCACGGCTCTATGACTATGACCTATTTAGTGTGTGCAATGCATGTTTGATAGATGGGAGACATGAAACTGGACACTGGGTGTTCTGACTTCACCTCCCTCTATTGATAAATAATGTGTCTTTTCTAGAAACTCTGCTTTAACAAAGACACATCCCTTTGTCAAGCTTCTGCACATAAATAACCCCATTCTCTGACAGCTAATGCTGTTTGATTGTTTCCAGCATCTATTGCCATGCTGTTTTATAAATACTACTCTTAAAAGCATTCTGATATATTGTTAAGCCTCCCAAAAATTGCTTTTGAGAGAGTTTATCCTGCAGCAACATTCAGCCGATCATTTTGTTCGTAAAGAACAAAGCGACTCTCTCACTCGAATCATTCCAGTTGATCTTCAGTTTTCCCTCATTCATTTAAACTGCTGTCTGGCCATTAGCAGCACTAGCTGTCATATATTCGTGGCTCATTAACAGGTGCTCTTTTGATGTGGGAGTAACAGAAACACTGAGTGGAAAGAGACGCTTCACAGCGGCCTGAGTCATGTTAATTTGTTCCCATCAGTAAACACATAAATCAGCTTTTACAGCATCATCGTCAAGCATCCTACGCACACTCACTTCAAAAAACACACAAATATATAGAAGTGACACAAACCAGCCTGAAATGAAACATCACAAAGTTAAATATTGTAACTAATAAATACTATGTTGTATCATAAGGACATTTCCTGTAACGCAAACAGTAAAGGGTATGCTATCTATCAATCTATCTATCTATGGATAAATATATCTCTCTATCCATTAGTCCATCCATATCAATCAATCAATCTATCTATCTATCTATCTATCTATCTATCTATCTATCTATCTATCTATCTATCTATCTATCTATCTATCTATCTATCTATCTATAATCCAACCATTTATTCAGTCTATATGTATATTTAAATCTATACATCTCTCTATTCATCCCTCTGTCCCTCAGTCCGTCCATCCATCCATCCATATCCATCCATCCATACATCCATATCCATCCATCCATCCATCCATCCATCCATCCATCCATCCATCCATCCATCCATCCATCCATCCATCCATTTTCTATCGATCACATCTTTTGTACATCTGCATCTATATTCATAAATATACAATCTGTCATACTTGTAATGCAGACGTCTCTTCCAGAATAAATATTCACACATATTTCCCCATCTATCTCTGCACAGCCTACATTCATAGACAAATCCTCGGCTGAGTCTGGCCCATTCCTTTTCCGCACAAGTTCACCACTTAAACGGCACCTGCTCACTCTTAAAAAAGACCCGTCAGAGTGAGATCACACTCAACACATTTATGGGGTGCAGAGAGGGAAAGAAAGGGAGATTTATGTTACAGCGGTGTGCTTTAAGGGTCTGACAGGCCCTCGTAGATTGAGGTGAATTATTAGATCATGGCATCACAGAGGTAAACACAGAGTGGCTGAGAGATACATTATAAAAACACACATTGTGCTGACTATAACAGGAATAATTCAGAGGATGTATTGAGGCTGAAGTGTGTGTGTGTGTGTGTGAGAGAGAGCAAGATATGGAGCGATGACATTAAAATTAAAAGGCACAAGCTTGACGGACATGTGAAATGGAGAAAAGATAAATGTGCATGTTTGCCAAAATGAGAAACAGACGAGCTGAAAGTAGAGCATTACTCTGACCTGAAGCAACTGAAATCAAAGCATCATGCAAACACAATAACATCACCACACTCAAGTATCCATGAACAAACCTCAGGAACTCAATGAGAACCATCTTGAGTTGTCAGCTCACAAAGGCCTCATTGCAGTTTGGCTTGAGACAAATACAATATCTTGGGATCTTGTTTATGGCAGAGAGATTTGTTTGGTTTGAAGTGTAATTGATGGTTATTAAGTCTGAATCTCTGCAGAATGACCTGAAATCTGGTAAGCAGCACCTGGTTTTTGGGTTGTGTGTCCACAATTGCAAAGACGAGTGAAATGCTTCCGAACCGCAAGATGATCAACACAAAGGTCTTCTTGGAGTGATTTTGTGATTGCCATGGTAATGCTTTATTTGTGCCAACATCTGGCTCTATCTCTAATGTTGCTGATGATTGCTCAGATGGGGCTAGGAAGAGAGAGATCCTGGATCTAAGAGAGCCGCTCCAGAAATGTCTTATCTTTTGGGGACTATCAGTGGGAAGGCTATGGCTGACACACTTGCCACATCCCAAATATGTATACACTGTATGTACTTCTTGCAGACACCCACTAGACGCCAGTCCAGCACCGACAGAAGGGAAAACCCGGATTTGATGACACAAGAGCTAGCTGAAATGTTTTGATTGGAGTGAAATAAAGAGAAATAAGCGGGGTGTGTTCATGCGAGAGAGTGTGTGTGTGTGTCTACATAAGTGTGGGTTTTGCAACAGTATTCATGGACTAGTAATCTTCAGGGACTTTGCGCAAGAGTTGAAAAGTTTAGAGCACTTTCAACTAATAGTGTTCAAATTGTGTCCCATTAAAATTGCTAAACTTTGTTACAGCAAATTAGATAAAATTATTCTCATGTCATGATTTTGATATAACCATCAGTTTATCAACTTATTTTACCAAACTACATTTTGAGTTCCATCACATGATAAAAAAAATAATAAGGGAAGACTCATTTTATTTTTGAAATTTTTGCAAAGCTCAACCATTCAACACATTACAACGTTTATAATATAGAAAAAATTATATGAATGAAAAAATATTTGTGTTCATTTATATGCGGGAAAAATGTGCAATTACTACCAATTAGCATGTGCTCATAATCAAGCAAACTCTTATTGATTGTCAAATTTTGACAGCAAACTTGTTTTCTTTCATTCATTCATTCGTTCATGTTTTTATTTAATTTGCATGCGTATTTTACATTAACTCTTCAGGGAAAATTATTTCAAGAAAAAAGCTTGTTTAATATTTTGATTGACCCTTTATAGTGTATGTACAACATTTTCAGGGAATTAACAAATTAGAAAAAAACATAGAATGTTTATAAGCATTTCAAGCCATATTTATTACTGTTTTCATTGAATGTGCATTATTATTTATAATAATTAAGCTCATACTTACAAGATTAAAAAAAATTACTAGTCTCCAAGGAGGTCCCGATTCAGGCACAATATCATTTCATTTCCTCTCAGAACTCAAACATTATTCTGATATTAACATATAATGTCCACGAGGCAGAGCAAAGGTCAAGAAATGGGGTAAGAATGTCTGAACCATTCCGAGCGGTCCTCCTGAATAACATTTGCAGTTCTAATGAGTTTGGTCTTTTGCAAAGCCTCCGAGGCATTATGTAGATTATAATCCAAACAAAGATTTTCTCAGAGTTCTGTTAAACTTATCTGTTAGGACAAATGCCAAGCCATTTCTGAAGAGCATAATATAAAGCAAACATCAAAAGTTCAAACCTGTTGCCATGGTAATGCATTATTAAACCAAAAAGGAATTTCACAATTCGTGGAAACTCAAAAGCAAACCGGCAACCAAGGTGAAAACGGGGAGAAAAAGGTGATCTGGGACAGACTCTTTGATCTGCACCTGTTTTACTCTATTTCCACTCATGTGTACATTGCTTACGCAAGTTTTTACCACTTGTGCCGTGGTAAAAAAGGTTGGCCAGAGTTTCAGTCTGGTGAAAGGTGTTCAGATTTCATTTTCAATGGAAGAACAAAGCATATCCATAATCTTCCAGACGAATAAAAATATTCAATCCAAAACCCTCATCAGACTATCGGTTTCATATCTGTAACAATATAACATATGAAGCAGCTGCCTCAGAATTGCTTAATGTGAGTCCCCTGTCAAACTGTAATGAGGATTACAAAGTTAACTGAGCAATGAAATATCCGTTTTACTTTTGGAATTGGATTTGGAAGGCCTCTAAAGCCACGCGCCAGTTCTATGTGAAATATTCCACATAGGCTCATTAAGAAAAACGCCTCTAACAAAATTGTTGCACAACTCCAAGAAGGCACCTATGAAATTGAAAGTGTTGAAATTACACTAGTGAGATCAAAACAGCCCAAAATTGTATTCCTTTTATACTAATTAATACAGGGCAAATTATGGATTAATAAAGATTTATATTGATATGTTTTTTTGCAAAAAAAAAATGTTTATGTCTGCATGACATAATCAGCACCATATGTATGGCTTTTCTGCCACAGTAAACTTGCTCGCTTGCGCACCCGTTAGAGCATTGCACTTACAATGCAGAGCATGTGGGTACAAATTCTATGATGAAAGAGTTCAAAGACTTGTAAAAGCAAGGCAAGATGTTATGGTAGCTTCAGTGAATATGATTTTTATCTCACATTTGCTTTTGTTCACAGTATTGACTATGTTTAGGGTCAGGTTTAGTGTATACGTGAGCATTAACTTTTAGCACCACTCACTGGACACATCATGCGTACAACAACCTGTTTAACAAAACAATACCACATTCACATTCATTTGTATCAGATAAATCTGAACATGTTTTCAGTTCCACTTCTTGGACATTTCACTTAGAAAGTGTCAAGAAACATCATTATCATTTTGCATAAATGTCTCCACAGGCACGTTTTTCCAATGAGACTGGTTTGGGAAAACTTGATCTCTCCAGCTTATGACCATTCTGTTCTGCATTCTGTTGATTTATCTTTAGAAAATAGTGTAGAAAGAAACAAAATGGCAAATTTCTTACAAATTTAATGACTGATTATTATTAGCAGTGCACATCTCTTTGGGTGCCGCAAAGTTGTGACACTATATTTCCACATCTGGTAAAGTCGGGTTAAAAAATCCCCCCCCCCCCTCCCCCCCCAGTTGAAAGTGCAATTTTAAATACCATTCTATCAAGCTTTTCCATGCAGGCAGCTGGACATCTCAACTTTGCAAGTTGAATGGAGCACAATGGGTAAAATATATGTGCTGTAGGAGGTCAAGGTCAAGTGGAGAGCCAGGGTCTTTTTTAATATATTCCAGCATAAGGTTTTAGACAAGATTGTGGAGGGAGGAAGGGAGGGAGGGAGTGTATGATTTAACTACTTGACAGGTCTGAGTAACATTTATATCAATATCAAAGGCTGCCGGACACAGGGCTGAGCTCTGGCCCAGCTGTAAGGGTGACTTGACTGCCAAGCAGCGAGCACCAATTAACTCAAAGCTGCCAAGAGCACATCAACCCACAGTCAGCAGAAAAATTCAAAGTCGCCACTGCACTTACAAACACATATCCCTTTCTACCAACCTTAGGACAGCATCAGGGTCAATAGACTTTCCCTCGCCTGATACATTCAGTCCTGCAATCGCTCGACTTCTGCTGTTACGATGTAGGGAGCAAGAGCTGATCAAAGCATTTAAAAAGCATTTGATTCATCTCAAAGACAGCGATAGTCCTCATATGTTCAGTTTGTACAGGATTTTTCTGTTCTGCCAAAAATGTTATTGTTTCAGTGAAGGACTAAAACATTTGTTCAGTGAAAGAGTGACCTGAGCAATGTTAAGTGACCAAAATAGAACTAAGTAACCACAGATAACTGCCTAACAACTATTCAGACACCTAAACAGAAAAATGTAATAATGTGTGTAAAAATGTACACTTACAATGTAAGTGTAATTGACATTTTTATTACTGTTACTGTTTTATCCAAATTCCAACATTTACGTAAACGCGAGGATTTCTGAACTCATGCTTAGACTTCATTACAGCATTAGTCCTATGACTGCAAGCTGATTTACTAATACAGTCTGTCAAAATAAACTATAAATCACCTACTAAAAGCATAGCTCCACTCTGACTTCTGTTTATAGCTTGTATCCTCTCACTGCATATATTTCAGTAACATGTAATTTGGTTGGAGTAATGTTACAGAAATAAGAATAGCAAGCATCTGCTGTAATTGATGGATAATCCTTGGCAAAAACAAGCAGTTTGAGCAAAGACTGAACAGTTTGTTCTTTGATTTTGGAAGCGGAGTCCACCACCTGCTCTTTTTGGACTTGGACGGTAATATATCTGACAGAGATTAAGGCTTAATTGAGTCGATAGTTGATTTATCAACTGTAACTTTCATTGGTTTTGGACATTTTTCCGTAGTTCACTCCAGATTCCAGTTTGAAAGGTGATATATCTTCTGAATGTTTCTGCATTTTGACAGTTGAATCAATCTAATGTAAAAAAAATGTGCGAAGGAGATCGCATAATGGCTTTGATGCTCAGTGTAGGAAGTTCCAGTACAGAGTTACATCATTAGCTGTTGAAGAACTGCCAGATTCAAGCAACAGAGAATCTGTTGTTTATATTGTGCAATTTATTGTTGAGTATGTAAGGAAGTAATCAAGACAAGATTATCTTTTACGAACATTAATATTAATATTAATCACTGTATTAAGCATGAAAAATACAGCTGAAATGGACAAAACCGTTCACAATAAGGCCCAAAATATATCGGAAAGTAACAAAAGCTCATGAAAGTACATGAATGCAAATCCATCTAGACAATATTTGAAGGCTTTTCTATTTAAGCTGATTTATATCTCTGGTACTTTACTTGAAATAAACAAATAAACTCAAAAACTTACTCAGTTTAATATCGTACATCTTTATTTTAATGTTGTAATTAGGATTAATATTTATAACTAAATGTAAATTATTGTAAATTATTTTTTTACAATCTGTTTTTTTTTCTCACGGGAAAACGTAACTATTTAGTATGAATTTGTACACTGTAAAGGATTTTTACAGTGGCATCAACAGGTCATACAAAAGAGCTTGAGCACTCGACATATGACAAAACTGTCAAAATATAACAAAAACAAAACATTTAATGTTCTTGGTGTGAACAGAGCTTTAGGCTTCAGTTTAAACAGGCCTTTCTTGATAAGCAGAATAATGTTGATCCCACCTAGTTAAAGTTGTGTCACTGATTCCAGTGAAATGCAAACTTTCTCACGTATATCTATACAGGGTCAGACCCAGACGTTAGTCTAGTTAAGTGGAATTCTCCTCCTCTCATTCTAAAGAATCCAGTTTGACTTTAAAGACAGGTACTAACAGATATGACACAAGGCGATGTTGAAACGCAGCACCCTCCAGCCAATGTCTGTTTCCCTGCTTGTAGATGATCTGTTTCTACTTCTCTATCTTTCTCTTCTCTCTGTGTCATATTTTCAGACTTTCTGTCTTTGATTTATCTTTCTTGCAAAGTACTTCATGTTAGAGGGAAGATGGGTGAGTCATTCAGTAAAAATCTAACTTTATCTACTGAAAATCAAGAAATGGAACAAAAACATTTTTTGGGGTGGAGGTGGAGGGGTTGGGGTGGGGCTCAATTGTTGTTCCAAACAGTATATAAATTAATAATGTGAGAAAACTATGTGACATTTGCAGTACAAGTTTTTATAATAAATTGTGATGACTTATATTTGTGTGAGAAACCTATCAGGTTTATTTCTGTAAAAAAATATGAAGATCGTTAAAAAAATCCACCTCTAAATTTAGTTTTTCACCTTGCTCTTCACGGCTACTTGTAACATCAATCAATCAATCAATCAATCAATCAATAAATCAAAAGGGGGCTGAAGGGGGTTGAAGTTGACACTACATTACATTTTGTATCTTGTGCTCATCGTGATCTCTTTTTTTTACTAGAACATTGTGTTATACAATGGGGGTCATTGTATAACACAATGTTTGAAGGCCTCTCATATTTCCTCCTGTATTTCTGCTGTAATAACAATTTATATTAAAATAATTAACTTTAATTAATTTTGTGATTACAGATTCTCATTCGACAAATTTATATATGTAATAATCATTTTGAGGCCCGTGGTTGAAAACCACTGGTCTACAGTATGCTGTTAAATACTATATATATATATATTTTTTTTTATAATAATACATAAATAAAAAAACTGTTGAAAACATTTGCCATTTTTGCTACACAGACTATAAAAAAAAGCACTTCAAATATTTTAATCTTTCATCTCAGAGCTTCGATACTTTACTATACATAGCAGAAAAATTTTTAGTCTATTTTCTGTGAGGGGTGGATGTGTTATGCTTGACAAGTCTTGTCAAACTAAATATGAGAGTGAGAGAAGAAATTAGCAACGCTTAAAATTGGAAAACTCAAAACCTGTGGAAAAAAGGCAATTCCTCTTCCTGTATGTAATTCAAAAACAACAGTCACCTGTTATTTTGAGGTGATGGGATGTTCTGGACTTTCATTGAATGTGACGGTTATTTTGAAAACAGATGTTTCCCTTAAATTTTGTCAATCTCAGAATCCCTCAGTAGTTCACAGCTCATATAGATACCAGATATCTATCTTAACCACTTGAAACAAGCTCTTATCTTTGTCTGTGACAGTCAGAGGACACAATACATTCCCATAAAGACTGCCTAGTCGAGTCTGCATTAGTGGTGGGTTGACCGATGACCCAACTGACTAAGACCCTGCTACCTGCAGCTGGGAGACACAGTCGAGAGATTAAACTGCAGTTATTGGTTCCTTGTCCCCGAGGAACCCCTGCAGAGCCTATTACAACCTAATGCATGAAATAGCTGAGAGGGCCCTCCATTGAGTTAAGTAATTAAATGTGGCTGCCTGCCACTGTCGGATGTATAAGACCTCCAGCGCCCTGGTAAGGTAGAGTAATTACCATTCCTCTCTCTCATGCCTGTTTGATAAAAGATGATTATCTTTCTCAACCCTGAAAAATCATCTGTGTATAAGCTGTAAAACTGGAATATCTCTGAGGGTTTCTTTTTTCATTATTCTTCCCATGATAAAACCTTGTCCATCCATAACATTAACATAAATCTTGTAAGTTCGGACCGATATGGCATCGAATGGAGAACTTTTGCTGTGAACTTATTTCAAATTGAACAATCCACACACAGATGCATGTCAAAGCAATGACTCATGGTTGTGCGTTCTGGACTGAAAGTTTTTCCACAACTCATGTAGCCATATTATTCATCTAGAGCTACAAAACAGAGCTATTCCTTGCAGGTTACTATAATATTAATATTAATTGACATTGATCTTAAGTAAGGGATTTAGAACGTACACCATACAAATAGCACTGCTTACACAAAGCGCACTGGATATTGATTACAGTAGAGTTTGACATTTACCGTGTTTGGTAAAATAAGACATATTTGGTTGGCTTAGAATTGTGAAAACCATATTTTTTTATACCTTTTTTAATAGTTGTGTTTGAGTCCCTCAATTGTCCTCAGTGTGGAAAGATGGAACAGATATGCAAAAGATGCTGGAAAACTGAAGAATCTGCAGGACATGGAGGATTATTCTGAAGAACAGTGCTCAGTTCAACTGTTCAACACAAACAAGGGACTCATGAACAACCATCACAAAAAACAAAAAACAAACGAAAAACAGTCGTAGATCATTCAGGTAATCACACACAGTATAAAGAACCAAGGGTTCCCAAACTTTTGAAGGGAGTTATTTTAATAATTTCAGCTATTTGTATTGTTTTTTTTGTCTTGTTAACATATGTAAACATTTTTATGTAAAAAATCTTTGTAAAATGTAAAAATAACATGCATTTTGTATGATCGTTCTTATTTTGCTAAAATTATTCACACTTTCTGCAAGGGGTACCCAAACTTTCGCATGCCACTGTAGATAGATGGATGATGGATGGATGGATGGATGGATAGATGGACAGACGGGCGGACAGATGGACAGACGGATGGATGGATGGATGGATGGATGGATGGATGGACGGACGGACGGATGGACGGACGGATGGACGGACGGACGGATGAACGGGCAAGACAGATGATGGATGGATGGATGAATGGATGGACAGACGAACAAAGAGACAAACAGACAGATGATGATGGATGATGAATGGAGGGATGGATGGATGGATGGATGGATAGATATTCTTGAGAAGCATATTATAATGATTTCTGAAGGGTCATGTGACACTGAAGACTGGAGTAATGATTCTGAATAGTCAGCTTTGATCACAGGAGTAAATTGCATTTTCAAATATATTCAAATAGAAATAAAGTTATTTTAAATTGCAAAAATATTTTACAATATTGCTGTTTTCACCCAAATAAAAAGCAGAATTGAAGAGACTTCTACCGAAATCATTATGGAAATCTGACAGACCCCAAACTTTTGAATCATTATTCATTATTCGTTATGCTGCCTTAAAATTTGGCAAAATAATTTAGCATAATTGTATATGTTTTGTAACAGCCTTCATGTCATTTTGTTGTGTGCTTTACAGTACCTTGCGGCCTCTTGAAATACAGGGGCCATTTTTTGCGGTAAGGCATTAAAACATATTGTTTGGAACGAGCGGCGATGATGGCGATACGGCAGCTGATATGATACATAGCATAGTGAGCCGAGGAGACATGAATAATGATAGAGGAGAAAATAGAGGGAAGAGAGCGGGGGTGAGGGGGGAGCGTGGCTTCTTTTTTCTCTGTCTCCATCTGCCTCTCTTTTTCTGCCGGCCGGAGAAGCGCCTGATGTATTTGCTGCTTGGCTGCTCTCAGAGATTGCTATCAGCCAAGACTCGTCTGTGGAGGTAAACTCAATACGCATATTTTCCCCCTCCAACCTTCATAACATTTACTTTCAAGCCCTCTGATTTGGCATGTGTACGCGTGTGTGAATTTTTAGAGCTCTAATAGTGTACGGTTTGAAAGTGTGACCGTCCGCTTTGGCCTTCCAGAGATGCAATACAAATGTAATGCAAGATGAACCAATCAATAGAGGTGTAATGTTGAAGCCAGGACCTCGGTTTGTAGACGTGTTTTCAATAATAAGAGCGAAGCGCAAAGCCAATCACCATTTGCCTGCAATCGTACGCGGAAAATGAATGTTGATGTTTCTGGCACATTCGAAGTGTCCAGATGGTGTTTCGAGAAACGTTTAAAGTCGCTCCACTGCAACACGACTTAATAATCAGTTTGACTGACATGCTATCACTGTGCGAGCTACTGATTTAAAAGCTAGTTGTCAGCTATGTATAACATTTAAATTCTCACTTCATGTACCCTGTCACCACAGCATTATGAGGAATGGCAGATGGCGTTTTACTGGTGTATGACTGTCTCTGAATCCCTTCATGCAAAATATGGTTTGTTAAATTTTCGCATTATGTTAGAACTGTGGCCGATGGTTAGCTCAAATGCAACTACAGAGATGTGTCAGCTGCTAATGATTTAGCTTTACTATTTATACTGCAGCAGATATATATGAGGTCATGAATGGGCAGGACTGCTGTATGATATTTACAGCTGAGAGGAATGTGCAAATACAGAAACTAGTCAAGATAAGGATGAACTGAATGAATAAAGGGTGTTTAACCAGGCACTTTGTGATGAAATGTTATAATTTAATCTAGAACGCAAGTGATGTGCAGTCACAGCTGTGAATGTGGCTCATCCAATCAGAATTTACAATTAGAACGATCAGTTTTTAAAATATAATATATGTAAATGTAACATTTTGTTGTTAGGGTACTTTGACATTAAGTAATTAATTATTTTTAAAAAGTAACATCATACAAAAATGTAATTAATCACCCAAAAATGTAATTGTAAAAAGTAAAAATTGTATTTATTTGTATTAATTATTATTTCAGTAGGCTTTTAATCTTGGCTTTATGTCTTCAATATGTCGCTTTATGTCGCTCATTGCGCAAGATGCTGAAAGACTAATTCAAATTAATCAACGTATGTAATTAATTCAATTACATTGTAAAATGACTGAGCGGCAATTTATATATATTACCTGGGTTACTTGCATGCAATTATGCATAATGTATTGTTATTATAATAGTAACAATAAAAATATAAAAAATGTTTATAGAAATTTAAATAAAGTTAAAATACTATATGAAATATCTAAACAAATTAAATATTCTAGAAAATGTTGCCATGGAAACAAACTGAAATTAATAAATTTAAGTTGAAATAATAAAATTACTGCAAATACATTTTATTAAAAATAAATATTAAATTTAGGTAAAAAAAAAAATGGAATACTTAACCTGAAATTAAAATGTTATATAAAAATAAAAGCCAATTCAAAATACGTATACATATTATAATAGCTTATACATAATAATAAAATAGCATTGCTTTGAAAAAGGTGGCAAAAAGACCTCAAATAAAATTAAATAACATAAATAAAAATACATTTAACCACACGTAAATCCACCATTTTCTTTAAAAAGCACAAATAGCAAATTGTTGGTCTCTTGGTGTTTAGAACCATACATAAGAAATCAAGCTTGATTTATGAGACCTCATATGTCAAATCCTCCCATACTGTCTCACGCTGCTGCTATGAGCCCTGGTCTCCAACGCTTTGACCTGCGAGGGGAGTGAGAGCTGTCCAAACACACAGAAAGAGTCGGGTGAGCAGTGTGGTTGTGTTTGAGAGGTCAGATCTCCAGCACAGAGGCTAACAACAGGCTTGGGCTCCAGGGAAAAACAAGACCTTTAGATAACTGTAGCCATACAGAGACTCAAAACATGTGATAAGCTGTGCGAAGAGAAAAAAAATGGTGCAAAGGTGGGAAAAAAGAGTGAGACTAAGTGGAGGAGACTGGAGGATTCTCCAAATGAAAGGTGAGAAATCATTTCTGGAATATGGGATTCTGATCAAAGCGTGTCTACAGCAGTAGACTAAACATCGGATAAACAGCGAGTCCAACCTCGAGTACAACGAAATACAAGTAACAAAGAAGCAAACTCCTGGAGTGAGCCTCCTAAATCAAACTGACAGTTATTGAGCTGCTTACTATTTTTAAAAGGCATTTTCAGAGGCATTCCAGGCCAGTAAGTTTATCAAAGGCAAGGTGGTATTAAGTTGCACAGGGAATATTCTCACAACAAAGAGCCAAACACCAAAATGATCCTGCACAGCTCTCTGATGATAATTACACACTGTCTGCTTTGTTTAGCTCACTTTTATTTGCAAACCAGAGAGAGGAATAACAGCATTCACAACCCACTTATTTCATAAAATGAGGGTGAGACATACTTTTATAAATTTCTTTAAAACAGCACTGCTAACTGACACAAACTGGTAAATTAAATTAAATCAAATATTTTTTTTTAAATAAATGCACATTGAAATAAAGTTGAAATGTAATAATACAAAAATAATAAATTAAATGTGTGTGTATCAACATCTCTCTCTCTCTCTCTCTCTCTCTCTCTCTCTCTCTCTCTCTCTCTATATATATATATATATACACACTCACCGGCCACTTTATTAGGTACATCTATTCAGTTGCTTGGTAACACAAATTGCTAATCAGCCAATCACATGGCAGTACTTTAATGCATTTTCGCATCTAGATGTGGTGAAGACGACTTGCTGAAGTTCAAACCGAGCATCAGAACGGGGAAGAAAGGGGATTTAAGAGACTTTGAACGTGGAATGGTTGTTGATGCCAGACGGTTTGGTCTGAGTATTTCGAAAACTGCTGATCTACTGGGATTTTCACGCACAACCATCTCTAGGGTTTACAGAGAGTGGTCCGAAAAATTGAAAATATCCAGTGAGCGGCAGTTGTGTGGATGAAAATGCCTTGTTGATTTCAGAGGTCAGGATAACTAACGTTAACAGAGATGAATACATATTGTAACAAATGTGTTTCTTCGTGTTAAGTGATACTGGTTAATGCAATTACTAATGTTAACTAATGGGACCTTAAATGGAAATATTGCCATTTTGCCAATATTAAAATAAACATAAATTAATGTTGATAAATGAATTAATGAATTCAAATTTAATTCAAAATATTGATCACTACTACAATCCATAAATATCATTAAAATAACTAATAACATTAAATAACACTGTTTTTAAATTATGTGTACTGTTGATTGCATGTTCATTTTAAAATGCTTTTACACTCAACATAAGTACAATAAACAGTAAGAGCCAATCAGAGAGCAAGAAAGCATGTCAAACATTTATGTTGCCTTGTAACATATTTTGAAGTATGTATCATGCTGTAAGTGTCGTGTTAAAGCAGACTTTGTTTTTATAACACTTGTGGCATGTTGCGCACCACTTTTGATGACATAACAATCGCACGGTGTGACTGTCAGTAAGCGTCTTCAGTGGGAAAGACTCCAAGAGTGAGATGTGGCCCGAGAAAATAATTACACACACAGAATGACCAGTAATGTTCACAGTCGGTCTGGTGTTTTAGCTGAGATTCGAAGCCCAGAGTGCCTGCTTCTGGATTAGCTGCTGCTTCCAGGCCTTCCCAGCCCGAGGGAGCAGCAGTCTCAGGGCCAGGCAGGCAGTCATGCAGGCAGTTTGCTGCACTACAGAGCCCAGGGCTGAACTGTAGGGCATGTTTTAATGGGTATATTTCATTGTTAGGAGTGTGGCTGCTGAAACACGGGCAAACTTAGAGGAACATCACAGGTCCTGGCAGACGTCGCACAAATGTCTCAGTTCCATGATAATTAAAGTACAACAGGCTGTGTGTGTGTGTGTGTGTGTGTGTGTGTGTGTGTGTGTGTGTGTGTGTGTGTGTGTGTGTGTGTGTGTGTGTGTGTGTGTGTGTGTGTGTGTGTGTGTGTGTAAAAAAAAATGTTTTTAATAAAAATGATATCACTTGAAAAGCGATCACGAATCAATCATTTAAAAAAATCCTGATGTATGATAAATCAAGAAACCACTGTTTAATAACAATAGATACAAAATTCTAAAGGCCCATGATACCGACTGCCTCCTCTACCACTACTATACTCATAGTCATATTAAAAACTTACTGAACAAATTCACTCAGTGCTCTTAACCACTATTACTGTAAGCATGCTAAACCACCACCCACAATCCCCTGCTCCACTCACTAACTGCAGCTGGGACGAACCTCTGCCCCTCACTCGGAGCCTGGAGCCTTTGGCTCTCAACCCCACACCCACAACCGCTTCCAGCTCCTCCAGTCCCAGATTCCCACTGCGGGAACACGGCTGTAGGCCATGCTTTCTCTCTGTCTCCCTAATGAGGCCCCATTTGCACCTCCTGTTCCTAATCCCAAGCCGTCAGGACCACCACTACAGATAAAATACTGATGGAAATAAATGCAGGAGCACTGTAATGCTATGGAAGCGTGTTCTTAACTAAAGCTAGTGGACGGATGTGATCAAAATAATTAGAAGATCTACATTACAAACAGCACTGGGCTTTGGAAGCCAACAAATAAACAAGCATAAGGCATTACATGAATGAGACTTCACAAAAGTATAATGAGAACACATAATTTGGCATACACTACCAGCCAAAGGTTTGATATATCAGCATATTTAAAACAATTTAATATGTAACATAAAGTTTTTGAATATGCTGATATACTAATTGGGTGCAAGAACAATTATTAACCATAAATATATGTGGTTATTTTGAAGTTTCTAGTCATCAGTGTCTCCTTAAAAAATGTAAACAAAAAAAGCAAAATAAATCGTTTTTCCCCAAAAAATATTAAGCAGCAAAACTTGAGTAATTGTAGTCATTGAGTACCAATAATAATGAATAATAATCAACCACCAATCAGCATATTATAATTATTTCTGACTGGAGTAATAATGCTGAAAATTCAGCTTTGAATTCCTGAAATAAATTACATTTTAAAATGTATTTATAAAAAAAGTATTTTAAATGTAAACAACATTTCACACTATTTTTTTCTCAAATTTTTTCTCAAATAAATGCCGCTTTGAGCATAAACATAAGAGTTTATACATATAGCATAAACTCTCTGTAAAAAAACCTAAAAACATAACAAACCTATTTATTTCAACCGTTTTACCTGTAGTGTATTTCTGAGCAAAGAAGAGTGACAATATATATATATATATATTGTCACTATGCATAGTGATGCAAGGAAAATTAAGTTAATGATAATAAATAAATATTTAAGCTTAATACAATACATTTCTACAAGAGTAAGCGTTAAGATTTAAGACAGGTAAAAGTTACTGCTTGTTTCCCTTCTGTTTTAGTTTTTATAACCAATACTTACTATGTGTAAGTTGTTGTTTGTTAGCATGTGTTTGTGACAGTGTTGTTTTTTAGGATTACTGATACTCTACTGCTGTTTGATTTGTTATCTATTTTCATTTTAGTTAATGTGTTATTTCTGGGTGTTTGGCTTAGTGTCATGTTAGAATCATTTTAATACTCATACCTTTTGTTTTAATATTTTGAATTGTTTTTAGCTTTGTTTTTTGTTTTCATTTAAATGTTTAGTTTTGAAATGTTGTATGCATTTTTCATTTGATTTAATTTCACCATTTTCTTAAATGTGTATATAGAGTTTAGTTAGTTTTTCGTATAGTTTTAGTTACTTTTTCTTATTTTTAAGTCGCTTTGGATAAAAGCGTCTGCTAAATGACTAACAAGAAAATTACTAACAAGTAAGATAAACAAAATCAACAAAATGTATATAAATATAAAAAAGTCCTGTGAAAAGCTAGATGAATGATGTAAGGTGTTATATCATCCACATCAGCATCTACAGCACTTTATGCAAGCGATTACTTCCTGAGCTCCGTCTCTACACATAACCTGCTGTTTACCCAGCAGCAGCAGAGAATAAGAAATGAATTGGACTTGATTAGTCACTTACTTGAGAGGAGCGCTCCTGGGCTTGGGCTTCTCGGCGGCCTGTGAATAAGACAACAGCCCATCAGATTAAAGGTCGATACCGCGAGAGAAAGAAAGAGACAGCAGGAAACATCCAAACACAGGCAGATCACAATCTTTGAGTTTCCCCTTATGGACTCACATGCTCTATGTTTATGCGAGAGGGCAATACTTAGAGAGAACAGTTAAGCATGACCAGAAACTAACTCTATATTGATTTTCTAGGATGGAGATTCTGTTTTCTGAACTGTGTTCACAGCAGTGTTCAGTAATTCATGCTGCTCATAAGCATCTGTAGTATTTCCTAGGGCTTTCTAAGCAGTAGTAAAACAAATACAGTAAAATAACTATTGTTATCTCTGACATCCCATATAAAAAATACAATTCAAGAGCATATTCAGATAGGTCTCATGAAGACTAACATGTGATAAAGTCTGTTATGTAATGGATGTTCAAATGTTTCTGTCTGTTACTTTACTGATACTTTAATGTATTATATTATCGGTATTTGGTACTAATATTATTTTGGAGATATACTGTGGTATGTAATGAGGTAGAATAATATATCAATGGTACCATTAGTACGGGAAGTTCAATTCCTAGGTCAAAGCCCCATGGTATTCTGTTATCTAACTACTATTATATATATTTATATATATATACATAAAATCATTAATCAATTAATTGATTAATCGCATCAAAATAAACGTTTTTGTGCAAATAATATATGTGTGTGGACTGTGTGTATGTATATATATATATAATTTAAGAAAAACAATTATGTTTATATATTACATATATTTATATATATTATAAAATAAATGTATTATATATATATATATATATGTATTTATATATATATATATATACATGTAAAAAATGTCAAAATATTTACTGTATGTGTGTGTTTCTATATATGCACACATAATAAATACACACACACACACACACACACACACACACATATATATACTGTATATATATATATATATATATATATATATATATATTATGTAAACAAAAACGTTTATTTTGGATGTGATTAATTAATCGTTTGACAGCACATATATACTTTAATTTATAAAAGGTCCACAGTATTTGTCAACGTGCAACATGTCTAGCAAAACAAAACTTATTTTTTATTTTATATATATATATATATATATATATATATATATAAGTCCAGTATTTGTTTGTATTGTGTGTTCATATTTACATGGTACTAAATAAATAAATAAATAAGGCCTTTTTAAATTATGATTTTTTTTAAAGTCCACAGTATTTATCAAAAGTATTTAATGTTACATGAAAACAAAATATATATATATATTTCCAAAGAAACACATGGTATTTGTCTGTCCATAGTATTTCCATGGCACCAAACACATTTTATTAAAAAATTACCAGTAATTGTTTGCATTGTTTGTTTATATTTACTTGGTACAAAACAAAAAAGAATACACAAAACAAAAATATTTCTTTAGTATTTGTTAGTGAATTATATCATTTAAACTTGTTGAGCATGAAATAGCACAATTGTTGAATAATTAACATTCAGCAGATTTCTGATAAAACAGTAAAACAAATAAAGTTTTGATTATGATTTACAATTTCATTTGACTTGGAAACATTATATTATGTAACGCCAGTCAAAGAAATCCTAACACAAAGTGCCCTAGCCTCATATAAAACAATCTCTTCATGCATTGAGATTCATTTCCTGAGTTAATCTGCACGTTCCTCTATAGCGCTGTTTTTTTGGTTTGAGCTGTAGGTTTGTCACAGCTCCTTCTGGCTGTAGTAAATGCATCATAGCGTGCTTTACTGGCACATAAGTGCTACTTTCAGAATCAAATCTCTCAAGGTAAATAGGGATATATTGAGATATCCGCACTACAGATGAACACAGCGCCGGGCTACCGCTACCTGGGCAGGTTTTGGGTTTAATGCATTGATCTGCGTACAGTCCATTTATCATTCAGGGAGAGAGCCAGTGATCTTCACAGTGTATTAGATGAAACAACTCAGATCATCTGTCACAGGCCCTCTTATTGCTGTTTCCCTCTCAGTGGGGAATTTGGGCTCATTCCAGGCTGCTTGCAGATGGATGTTGCTAGGCAACATGGTTGGGGCCGTTGCTTCTGTGCGTAGGTAAACCCACACGTAGCCAGGGACATATGAACACTCGCATACACACAAGCACACGTGCTCGTGAACAGGTTGCCTCCATCATGACTGTATTTGGGCACTTGATTTAAGGGTTATGTATGTGAGAAACAGAGAAAGGAGGGAGTTTTTGTGGGGCGTCACTTGTGATTCGGACCACATTAGCTTTCCCAAAAAGCAGTGTGATGGAGTGGTTTAGCACAGTGCTTGTTGAAATCAACACAGGGCCAAAGCCATTTCAAACATGATCGATGTGTGCTAGTCAGACCTTATATATTCAATTCACAACAGAAAAAATATATATAATATATATCTGTATGATGAGCCACTCACAGGGCTTGATAATAATTTCATTTCAATTTAGGTGAAAAACAGGCATGTTTGAAGGTTAAATGTAATTAGTTTTAATTAAAATTGTGTTATATGCATAACATCTGTAGTAGTATTTGGTGCTGTGGTATTTATTTTCTTTCATGGGTTTAGATTAGAAGCATCCCTGCAGGGCTCAGTTCATTTGTGAGATAATTCTTTTGATTAACCAGGATTTGACACATTTAATGAAAAGTTGCTTCGCTTGTTGGACCCACACAGCTCAAACCCCATTATCTAGTGATCCATAACAAGTGATGTCTTTTTACACATCCATTTACTACTAGCTTTTTCAATTTGAAGGTTGAAAAGAGACATTGAAAAGTATTATTATTAAATTATAATTAAAAAGTAAAGTGAGACATAATTAACAAACTTTGTTGTATTATATTCAAGTATTCAAGGACACAGTGTATTATTATTGAGTTGTTCAAAAGCTGTGACCCTAATCAACTTCTAAAAGATGATCTTTGACATTGTTTATGAAAATAATTTGTATATTATACATTTTCTTTATTATTTTCAAAATGAACAAGGCAAAAGTAAATATCCATATTAAGAGAATATTGGCAGTTAAATTCAGCTTTAAACATTGCTTTTGATAAGTTCAGTTACTACATAAAATAATGCTATTTTGTAGAAACAAGGTCCAGACAAGTGCTGTACATTTGCCCCATTGCATGCATATGCCACGAACCTGTCAAGCTTCATTTGTATTTAATCTAAAATACGCCTTTAAATTGGTTTCATTAATATAGTAAAATGCCATAAAACATAGGGCAAAGTGATTCTCAAGCTGAAAGTGTTGTCAATTAATTCATTTAATGCATAGGAGGTGAAATATCAAGGATAATGCTCTTGTCTCC
The DNA here is from genome assembly GCA_003573665.1 of Oxygymnocypris stewartii. Lineage (NCBI taxonomy): Eukaryota > Metazoa > Chordata > Actinopteri > Cypriniformes > Cyprinidae > Oxygymnocypris > Oxygymnocypris stewartii. The sequence continues at coordinate 37,918 of QVTF01022965.1, forward strand.
TTTTACATGAGATGTTCTATTTAATTTTATTGCAAATGTGAAAAAAGGCAAAATTATATATGCCACTACAACACAGCTCCCCCCCATATCCCCCCTATACAACTGTCTCTCTCTTTCGCTTTCTTTCTCTCTCTCTCTCTCTCTCTCTCTCTCTCTCTCTCTCTCTCTCTCTCTCTCTCTCTCTCTCTCACACACACACACACATAAATGTGTGTATATGTTGGACATATGCCTCTAACTACATACCTATATGTACATTGAGTGTATATCACAATATATATGTGAGCACATATAATATTCAGGAAAACAGGCTTCTTTTGAATAATCTGAGATATTCGACCCTAGCGGTCCGGTTGTTTGAAAGTTTCTGAATCTTAATTCAGGCAGATGTGAGAAATAGATGTTTCTAATGACCTGTATAAGGGCGATGTGTTGTTTATCTCTTTTTTGCAATGGTTCCATTGATACTTATGTGTGTATACAGACACGGCTGCATGTGCAGTATATAATTACATCACATAAGCACACAACGTCTTCCACTCTAATGATATATATGCACGGAAGCTCGTTATATTGATAATCCAGCGTTTGCTCAGGGGGAGAATGTGAATCGAGCTCAAACTATATTCTGTGAATTCAACTATATTTAAGACAGTTCAGACTTAAAAGCTGCATCTGTCTGAAAGCATCAGTTACCTGTTCATTGTCCTCTTCATCACTGCTGATTTTCAGGTCATCCTCAAGCATTCTGCAAAAATAAACACAGCCAAGTTTTAATGACACAACGATCAAGTATGAGTATATTTATTCAAAGTAAAAATAAATAAATGCTAATTTACTAATTATCTGAGTTGTTAATGAAGAACTTGTAATATGTTATATTATAAATAAAAGTTGGCATTGCATACTATAGTAGAAAGCAAGACAGAAAGATAGATAAAAGAAAACAATGCTATGTGAAATCAATGCCATCATTCAGAGAGGCTGCTGACCTCCTTGTCTGTATCGACACTGTTTCAAGGCCTGATTGCCAGCAGAACACACCACAGCCATGAAATAAAGACAAACAGACGAATGTTCCCCTAAAACTGAAACAATAAAAGCCCTTTATAAGAACAAAATGTGTTTATGGTTTAGTTCTCTATGACCTAAGCTGTCGTGCAAGACTGTATGTTGAGAAGGACTTTGAACAAAACTACCAGTCATTACCCTGGTAATATCTAACATATGCTGAGAAAGACCTACATAGGAAACCAGGTGCTGAAAGTGCACTGCTTTTAAGAGCACCGTTTGTGCTAACAGATGATTTGCAGGCAGAGATCATCCACATGCCTCTAGATCACAGAGTGTGCAGCATTATCTATTCCGTACATATAAAATGACCAGTACAGGAGATAATAAACAAGAGCAAAGTATAACAAATAAAGCAAAAGAGAGTTTTTCCATGAACCAGACAGATTGATTGTGGGAAGCTGTAGAGCCTTCACATTGTACTGCTCGCCTCATCTGTTTCACACAACACATGAGGAGTGATGTCCCATTAGAAGAAGCTACTGACACCAACAATTAGCCTTACTCACACAAACCATTCAGAAATACATATTATGCATCTATAAACACAAGGATGTGTTAGACAGGGCATACAATTCACAGAAAAGGGCAAATTATATTTTACTGTCAACACTGTAAAAACTTTAACTGCTTTTCAAGAAGAAAACATAAATGAACACTTCACAGACTTTACGATTACCTTTAATAATGATCTGGGCAATTGTAATTAAAGGAATAGTACACCCAAAAATAATTTTAGTTTGGGGACCAATTCTCATGATTAAATGACTACACACGATGACATTTGCCTCAACAAACTCATAATGTTCTGCTTATTAATAGTTAGTAAGGAAGTTGTTATGTTTAGCTATGGGTATAGTATTAAGGGCTCTAATATGCATACAATACATTACATTTAAACAGCCAAAAATAATAAGCAACCAGTTAATAGTGATAATTGGTCCCAAAAATAAATTGTTACTAATTTCTAACAAAACTAATTTCTGTCACCATTTATTCACCCTCATATGGTTAAAAATAGTTGCTGCTGCATTGCCTCTTGAAAAAAAGAGAAGCTGTTAATGGCTACCATCAATGGTTTTGTTACTAATATTATTCAAAAGATATGTGTTTGTGTTCAACAGAAGAAAGACAGTCATACAGGTTTCTAACAACATGGGGGGGGTGTAAATGATGGCGTACATTTTATTTTTGGGTCAACTGTCCCTTTAAGATGGAAGGGTTGTGACTTCATCCTGAGTAACTCTAGGAATATGGGAAAAGCACATCGGGGAAAAGCTTCTAGTTTGTTCTAGGTTTTTTTCAGCAATACTGTGAACTCCAGAACATTCCTGTAAACCTCAGTAATGTTAGGTGTGGTGGTTTCTGGTTAACACCAAAGGCATTTGACTTCACCCTGGTTAAATGTCAAATGGGAACACCACAAGGAAAATAAAGATTTCTTTCTTTCATTGCAAAATGGGAACTCCAGAACTTTCCATTAAGCTTCAATGATGTGTAGATCTGTCAAGTCATCTTTCACCCCTACTGTATGAGTCTAGGCAAGACAACTATCAGATAAGTTGACTCACACGGGATGTACGTGCTGCAACATGTTGTTCTCAGACATTGTGTGTTGACGTGTGTGTGTTGTGTGTACTGTACATCCTAATGTACAGTAAATCTGTCAAGAAGTAGGAGGTAGATTAAAAGATAACCCATTATGTATTAAACTACTTATATTGCCTTGCTATTACTTTTCCTATCCACTGTTCCAGGGTTTATTTTTATAGCATACATATACAGTATATGATATGATTTATTGGAGGAAAAGGGCTTCGGGTACAAGATAAACAGATATAATGGCTAAAGACTCGGTTCAAATAGAGTTGACAGCAGCTTGAGGAAAAACCTCAAAAACTCTTGAGGTTTAGCACATGGAAACCTGTTGCTAAACATGCACAGTAACAGCCCCATGGAGTAGATACAAGTTGTTGTTCAGGAGCTTGAAACAGGTTATTGTTTATTTCGTCTTTGCCTGCATTGATTTTGTTGCCCCAGTACATACTGTATAAGAGCACAGAGGTAGGTGACTCTACAGTATAGAAACTAGTTACAATATCACACTTTATTTTAAGGTCGACTTCTTACCATTAACAAACCATGAACTATGGCTTTTGCCTCAACGATCTCCTAATTTGCTGCTTATTAATAGTTAGTACGGTAGTTGTTAAGTTCAGGTATTGGGTAGGATTAGGGATGTGGACTATGGTCATGCAGAAAATGTGCTTTATAAGTACTAATAAACAGACAATATGATAATAATAGGCATGTTAATAAGAAACTAGTTAATTGTGAGAATTGGTCCCAAAGCCCAATTGTGACTCAATATTCTCAACAATGTGTTCTCACTCAAATAACTTGAATTGCCTAAAACACATCAGAGAGCTTAGGAATTAGTGTAAATGAAAATCAGGTTATCAAAGTAAAACCAAGGCCAAGAAAAACAAATACCCAAAGAAAACCTTTACACTTTCTAACTGTTAGCATGTGAAAAGTGAAACAAAAGCTGGTGTGCTTTTTCTCAGTGTCACCACTCATTACTGTGCAGCTTCAATGGATTTGAAGGACCCAAAATTACATTAACCAAATCTGTTCCAGAATTCTGGTGTACATTTCAGCCAAGTACAGAATTCTCCTTCTTTTGATTTTTTCTCCCACATAAAGAATCTGTTCGCATATGTGCACATTTCCACAGTACGTTACTAATTAACCACTGGAGCTTAAAGTTAATCAAAATAGTTCATGCTCAAAGTTTAGGATGAGGTGCTTTTGCACCGTGTAATTCTAGGAAGTTAGTTCTAGGAACTAGCCATCAGAGTGGTTCTTAGAGAACCAATTTCTTCCTCTGGCCATTTTCCTTGCATTTGAACCAGCAGCAGGAACTCTAAAGCAGATATTGGAGTTGTTTTGTGTTGTGTTGAGGGTTTTGTGATAAAGGAGAAGGAATGTAAACAATTTATGCGATTGAAAGAGCATTAAAATCTCCTATGAAAACTTGCAGTGTTACATATCACCAAGGCTGAGGAAAGAACCAAACACTGCAGTTTGGTTCTTTCGCTGTTTTCCATGTTCGTGGAGTAAATAGTTTTACACGGCTATCTAAAAATGTGTTTTGTTTGCATTTGGAAAGGAAAGGACGTGACGTGTGGTGACCCATACTTGGAATTTGGGCTCTGCATTTAACCCATCCAAGTGTACACACAGAACAGTGAGTAGTGAACAAACACACACCGGAGAGGAGGGCAGCCATTTATGCGGCGGTGCCCAGGGAGCAGTTGGGGGTTCGGTGCCTTGCTCAAGGGACTCACCTCAGTCGTGGTATTGAAGGTGGAGGGAATGCTAATTATTCACTCCCCCCACCGACAATTCCTGCTGGACCCGAGATTCAAACCCACAGCCTCGGGTTACAAGTCTAACACTCTATCCATTAGGCCACGACTGCCTTTAGGGGAGACTGCAACCTGAACGCAGTGCTTTAGACCGCTAGGCCATCCTGACCCCCACGCTTGGGGCGAGCTGACCCGAGCTTATAGTTATGGATACTACTCCTCTAAGGCATTAAGCATTGTTAAGAGTATTTATCAACATTACCAGTATTCCTCAAGTATTTTTCTACTTGATCTGTTAGGCTGTAGCCTATAAAGTCTTTTAAAAGTACAAAATAACTCAGTGAAATACAAACAGGCCTCACTCAAAATCACACACTTTTGAGAATCAACTTAAAATAAATGAGCACATTTCACTAATTATATTCCATTCATTGTGTCATAGATTAATTAATTTAGGATATTTCACGTGATTCATTTAGATAGATTCTGTAAACAATATCAAACCTCAAAATTGTATCTGTAATATTGCTACCATCATTTTTTTAAGTAGATAGTTCGTTTCATTGTTTTACAGCGCTGGAAAAAGGCGATTCAAACTCTTAAGGTGCAATTTCAGAGCAAGTTCAGATTGGTGTGTCTTTCTCGGCTTCAATGATATTCGGGCAGAGCAGACAGATGTTTTGGAGGACAGAGCAGCCATTCAGTAGAGAGCGGGTCATGTAGTTTTCAGTAGCAGACTTGTGCCACATCACTGCTGGGCTCTGGACTCTGAAGTCTCATGGGCCGGCTCTGGGCTGTATGCCAGCTATGCTCCCCTAATTGTGAGAGTGGAACACTCGCTGGTCATTACTAAAATGCGGCGTGTTGCACAGAGGGATCCTGCAAATTGTGAGGCACCTGCTACTTGTCTCTAAAGCTGCCTGCCAGCTACCTGATAGGCAAATGGATGACTAATGTGAAATTCCAGGGAGATTCAAGTGCATTGACAGAAATGCCAATTATGATCACAAAAGCCTTGTAGCAATGTTCAATTCAATTCCAACTTTGTGTAAAGTACATTTAACAATCATTTAAAATTATTGAGGTCTAGATACAAGTGAGCAACAACAGCACAGTGGCAGTAAAGATCTCCCTGAGAATAACAATATAAATCTATTGTGCCTTTACTGTTATTGTAGGCAGAGCTCAAGAAATTTCAAGGATGTCTTGGGTTTTAAGTAGAATACAAGTATTTCTGAGAAATCCGGTCTTGACTAAATATAACAGTCACAAAGATGTTTTCTAATTTCAATATTGAGGTGCTGGGGGTCATCATCTTGCTAAAAGGACATGGAATTACCAAGTGTTCATTATCTTGATCAGTGGTCGTCAGTCCAACTCCTTGGTTAGCCACTGCCCTGTAGAGTTTAGCTCTAATGCCTAATCAAACACAACCTGGGGTGCGTTTCCCAAAAGCATTGTTTGCTAACTTTGGTTGTTAATTCCACTGAACTGTATTGGTAACGATGGAACTTGCGACCAGTTACTTCTGGGAAATGCACCACTGATAATCAAGAGCATTTGATTACTAAAAACTTCCAGGCAAATGTTTTGGGAGCCAAATTCTGCAGGACTCTGGCTCTCTCTGACTTTGGACACCCCAGATATTGGTGTATGATGATGTTTGTGAAATGGACAGTAATGGCCATGCTGTCTGTGAGCTGTTAAACAGTCCACGCATCACGATTTTGCTTCTTTCTAACATGGGTTGGACCAATACGGGTAAATATATAGATTCATCAGTCCACCAGACCAACTTTCACTCTTCAGATGTCTTTTATTTTCACTCATGTAAGTCTGCTTCAATGAACCATGCCAACCAACTAGGCTTGTTTGTTTCATATAATCTTTTCTGAAGGTTCAATCACGAATGCTGTCCTGTTCTTTTCCATGACTAGTTAAGGTCAAACAGGAATTGTTCAGATTTTTGGATGGCCTCAAACTAGATTATCTATTTGATGACAAACCCTTGCAGTTGTTTTTCATTATATCAGAATTGGTCAAGATTAATTAGTAACACTTTATATTAAGGACCAATTCTCACAACTAATTAGTTGCTTATTAGCATACATATTACTAGCATATTGCTTATTAGTAATAATAAAGCACATATTAAAACCTTATTATGCATTACCATATTTTAGATCCCTTAATCCTACCCAATATCTATACTTAACAACTACCTCACTAACGATTAATTATTGCTATCAATTCTTTCGAAGATTCATTGCCAGGAAACGTTTGCAAATCCAGCAACAATGTCTTCTTCTAAAGCACTTATTTTAGCATCATGGGAACTTGCATTTTCTGGTGACTATATTATGCATATTGATTTGTTTGTGACAAATCAGACAATCAGAAAACAGTCCATGCATATGCCATCCAAAAACAGACAGAAGTATTCCTACACCTTTGACTGGTGCAGAAACAAATCCGTGCCCTGACCTTCTTCTTGACACCATGGCTTCATTCATCAGGACAGCTTGTCACTTAAAGACAGTGTACTGATCCAGTTTTCCTGGTCCAGACTTTGCCCTTTTTACAGTCACACACCTCTATAATAACCCCTCACTCCCCGAGTTTTTCTCCACACCCTCCTCCCTCCCCATAACTACTATTATTAGATGTCTCTAGTTATTTATTTTTTTACAGCGACCACCGTAGGTGCCGAATTGCCATTTAAGAGTGTCCCTCTGAGTTCTCTCTTCTTGTTGTTATTTGATGGTGACAGGCTCCTTTGTTAAGGAGAGCTTTCCCTTAGCCCACTTAGCTTAGCGCTTTGACAGCTCCACAATAAAAGCCTTTTCTCCAGCGAGCTGCCAGGCGACCAGATGTAGGGGGAAGAGGGGAGGCACTCTGGAGAGGAATCGTGTGTGTGGGTAACGACAGGGTGGACGACTGTCACCCTCGTACTACGTGTCAACATTGGCAAACTGGAATTAATATTTGGAGGTGAATAGGGAGCGGGGTTATGCTCTGGCAGAGCTAAGAGCATATATGTATGAATATTGCTAACAGAAGGCAATAAATGTAAGTTTATGAGAGGATTTATATTGAGTTTGAGGGCAGTATATTTCTTAATAGAACAATAAACTAAATCTCTCCCCTTATACGAACAATGACCCCTATCTGTTAGCTTTACGGCATGGCACCTTATTTAAATACGCTGAGGGTGTAGCACAAAAAGGGGGATTTCTTCTTGACATTCACACATGCTCCGGCATATTTGCGCTTCCTTCCGAGGCCTAATAAAAGAACGTTTCCATCACTTCCTGAGGGTCCCTGAGGAACCTGCTCCTGGTAAAGCTATTTACTGTAGCCCCTTTGGAAATGAATCCAGGCCTTATTAAAAAAATCCACACAGAGTCACCGTTTCAATCACAGGCAGGTACATGAAAATGCACTTGGACTTGCTCGGCAGTAAATAAAC